>PVKS010014934.1:0-47159 GCA_004027875.1 Aplodontia rufa | reverse complement strand
CAGCCCCTCCAGCATCTATTGTTGTTTATTTTCTTCATCTTTGCCATTCTGACTGGTGTAAGGTGATATCTTAATGTGGTTTTCATTTGCATTTCTCTGATTACTAATGATTTAGAGCACTTTCTCATGTATTCATTGGCTTGATCAATGTCCTCTGGTGAGAAGTCTCTGTTTAGCTCTTTGGCCCATTTATCATTTGTGATATTATAAAGGAAAATTATTAGTATATTCTGCTTTTCATGATTTCTAGGAAACAGTAGGTAATACACTTTTTAAAAGCTCGCTAGAAATGAGACCTATACTTCTATCATATCAGAATCTTCTTTCAATTCCAGCATGTTGGCTAAGTTACTAAGTAATAATAATATATATTTTCATATATTCACATTGCTGGTATATTAAATACAAGTGATTTTTCAAAGAATGATGAACATCTACTCATATGCCTCCTACCTGATTTTGTTATTACAAAAGCTTATTTATTTTCTGGCTGTTATTATAGCTCTTCAGTGTTTCTAGTCTCTCCAGGTGCTTTCATTTGCTGCCAAGTTTTTAACATTTATTTTTATGTTTATATCCCTGAAATCAATAGCAGAGAGTATACCTAAAATACTCCCAACTCTAATTTTTAAGTGGAAGCTATCTCATCCCAACATCAGTTAGTAAACTCAATATCCATTAAGTTATTCAATCTACGAAGTCCAGACTCTCCTGATAGACTCCTTTCTCTTCTGCACTCTAAATTCCAATTAATTACCCTCCTAGATATATATTAACATATGAACTAGTCTTTCTGTCTCTTCCTTTGTTCTACTCTGACAACCCCAACAAAAAAAATAACCATTCTGTCTTTAGGTTATCTTACCAACACAGACATCAGAGTCATTGTTCTGAAATACAAATGTGATTATACTATTCAATATTTTAAAACTTGCCAATGGTTTCCCAACATCCTGAAGACTGTGTCAAACTTGGTATTCTAGTTTCAGTTCTGAAATATGTCTGGTTACAGATATGTTAAAGAAATCACAAGATAAGAATTTCAAACAAAATATCCTATTCAAGAACATGAGGTTACATTTTTAAAAATATTTTCAAATGCATTTTTACATGAACGGCCTTTAATCTCTTAATATAGCTACCAGATTTTCCATCATTATTCCCCTTATGCAGTTTTTCATTCGCATGTTGTTCCATGCATTTCTTGTAATCACATTCTTGATGGATAAGACTGTTTCCTCCAGGAACAACCTCCTGTTTCCACTATCAACTTGGCTTACATCTACCCTTTCCTGTAATCTAACATCTCACCATTGAGGACTCTATACTGATAGACTTAGTCATGCAGCAAATCTTACCTTTTAAATCTTACTTATCTCTTTTTGCTCCAGACTTAGATATATATAAAATCATATATATTGTCAAAATTGTATTTGTAATATCCATAATACAATCATCCAGTTATGCATGTTCTTCAACAGTAGAGAGTAAAGGCCTTGAGAACAGGATTCATGGTTGTTTTCCCTTGTAAAACCAATATGCAACCCATTGTCCTCCATGTGGTCAATTTTCAATCATTTCTGGAGTTAATTAGTATGTATTGCACTGATGAATGTTGATAGATGATAGTTTCAGCATTAATTTTAAATGTTTTTATATTGTCTATTTAAAGTCCCAAGAGATGTCAAAGAAAAATCCTAAAGAACTATATAAAACTCCCTGGTTTGTAATACTTGTGGTGTGCTCTTACTCTTTTAGAGCCATGGCATTTGTCTATCTGCAGGCCACTGATACATTAACAATTCCTTTGAAGATGCATTTTACTTCCTTGGATACTGTGGACCTAATACAAAATTTAGAATTGAAGTGAAGGATAAGTTACAGAAAAGCCATAAGTAGGGCTACATATTCAAATAGTGCCTGTAGAAATTAGTAAAAATCCAAGTAGAAAAAGAATGATTAGTCTTTTAGCTACAAATGTTCACATGCAAAACAATTGCTGTACTTTGAGCGTAAGTCTATAAAGGGCACTCATCACTAGTTTAATATATATATATATATATATATATATATATATATATATATATAATGTATAGATAATTCATTCTAATTTGTTTTCAAATGTTATAATCCCATAGCCACGTCATTGGAAAATCTGTTCTATCTCTTGTAATGTTTACTTTCAAATCATCCAAGATTCTCATCAACTTCACAATTTATCTATGTATCCAATGAATATTAATTCAGTGCCTACTATGTGTTATTCAAGCATGGGGCCTATGGGACAGCTGGGTGAATAAAGCAGTCAGAATCCCTCCCTCCAGGATCTCACAATATTGTAAAGGAAGATGGACAATAAAGAATTAGCATAATGAAATAAATCAAGTAAATAGTATGCAAAAAAGGGGATATAAAACAGAATAAAAAAGAACTGAAAATAGATATAAAAATATGGTTGGACCTTTAAATATGGTGATCTCAGCAGTTCTTAAAGAGAAGATGACATCTCTTCCCAAAACTCAAAAAGTCCTTAATAACAATCAGAAGAAGGTATTCAGTATAGAACAAGCCAGGAATTAGAAGGAGCTTGCACAAATGTCCTGACACAGTTCAGATTTCACCTTTTGCAATGAATTTAGGGAAATCTGATGTTGACAACAAGGCCAGAGATGCAAGAGAAGTCAAAACAGGAAATGACACATGACCTTGTAAACTTTGGCTATTTCTTTGATAGTTAAATAGGGAGCCACCAAAACTTACAAATGTACAAGCTATTTAATCTAAATTACATTTTGAATGAGCACTGGCTATTTTGTTAGCTTTAACTATAGTTATGCTAATAATCCTGGAAAGAGATGTTTGCATCAGGACAAGAATGGAAACAGAGGGAATGTTTATTAGTGCCCTGATACTAAATATATTCTCAGGACAGTCAATGGACTTTCTCAAGAGATTAGCTGTTGGGTTGATTTTTTTTTTTTTTTTTTTTGTAAAGAGAGAGGGAGAGAGAGAGAAAGAAAGAATCAATTTTAGTTTTTCACATGACTTTCATTGCTCTAACTCTTCTTGTGTAGGTACGTGGTGCTGGGGTTCGAACTCCTGTCCTTGTGCATGCCAGGCAAGTACAGTAACAGCTGATCCACCGCTCCAGCCCCAGATGTTAGGTTTTTTAAAACAAAGTTGACCTCTTAGAATTTACCCTAACTAAAACCTGAGTACCCCGCTGGAGGTATCAGCAACAACGGAGGTGGGTCAAGCTCAATAAACCTATTGGATAGGAAGATGGGCAATTCTGCTTGGGATGTTTCAATGTAAGTCACTATTAGACTTACATTGTTATGAGTTCAGTGTTCAAGAGAGGGAGATCATAGGAGGTCACTGCAGTTTCCTAGAAAGCACAGGGAGGGAAAGAGGCTGATGTTCTCATTAACATTGTCACTTTCTCTATTGCTACATCTTCACTGCTGAATACTGACTTTGTGAAAGACAGAACATACAAATTTGCTTATCTGTCTTCTGCAAATACAGGTTTCTGAAAGATGGTCAGTTGTCTGCAAATACAAAAAGCCATGAAGAGTATGTGCTTACAAGAACTGCATTTCAATAAGTAAAATTCACCCAATGGATTTCTTACAAAACGATGGAAAATTTTCTCCGATGTGATTCAATGATCATTTCTGTGAAATAAAACATAGCAACTAATAGTATAAAATCAACAACAATCTTTCTACATCTTGTATATATAGAAAAATAGCATTCTGATAAAAGGTATGTCACATACATATTAGCATGTGAAATATACATGTGTTTTGTGTGTTGTGTATGTATTTGGATATTCATAAACATAAGTATATATATATATTTATGCACAGATAGATATTTCCATTTGTACAAGCATAAGCCTTCATGTATAAAAATATTTGAGATGAAAATATTAATGTATACCTATTTATCTTCTAAAATGAATGATGATTGGAGAGGTTTTCTCAATTTGCTATTATAAAAATGGACTTAAGTGAGATTGACTAATCTTGAATATTTCAGTTTATCAAAATCTTTTAAACAAATGCATTCTTTTAGTTATCAATCTAAAATAATTTAAATCAACACTGAAAAGAAACACCAAGAGATTTAGTTCTAATTTCGAAACTACATATAGTGTTACTTCATTAAAAAATGAGAAAAAGGATGACAGCATAAAAATGGTCAGATAATAAGTTAAATATGATTACATAGACTCAGATTTTCAGATGTTTAGAAAGTATTATATGGGAAAAAATAATGGTTCCTCTGAATTAAAAATTCCTACATATTGTAGAAAAATGATTCTATGTCTGAAATAGATTTTTAATAGTTTCATAATTTCAAATTCCATAAAATTAATGCAGTTTTAAGGTACAGTTTCTTAGAATCATTTGACTTTATGATTTATTTATGAAATCTGTATCTAAATGACACAAGTTGGTTACTTAAGTAGAGATATTTTGTTATACATTTAGAAATATTTGCATATTTAGTAAAAACTCAAAGCATATTCACATATAGATTCAAAGAAAAATGTAACTATCAATTCAGGTCAAGAAAATCCAATAGGTTAATAAAACCTTAACAAACAGGTCAGTAAATAATGAAAAAAGATTATCATGGTGATATTTACTTTTCAAACAGGTGTTTATACTGTACAGCTTTATATATTGAAGTAAAATTTGCAAGGTGAACTGTATAGATTTTAAAAGTGCAATTCAATACATTTTGACAAATATATACCTAACCAACAACTTCGATCAGAAGCAAACACATTTTTAATCATTCAAAGAGTTCACTCATGCCTCCATCCCAATTGTTAATCTTTTCTAGTTTCTAACAATATAGATGAATTTTGATTTCATATAAGAGAATTTATGTGTATGTACCATTTTGTTTTTAATTCCTTTATTCAGCATAATGTTTTGATAATATTTTTGACAATGCGTTTATATAGAAATCAGAAGTGCATTATTTTTTGCTAATTAGTATTCCACCATGTGAACAAAACATAATTTGCTTATCACTTGACCTACTCATAGACATTGCAGTTATTTGTAGGTTTTGATAATTGTCAATAGACCTGCTATAAATATCAGAAAGTTTATTTTAGATGTGTTTTATGATTTCTGTTTGGTAAATACCTAGGAATGGAATTTGCTGGGTCATATACTAAGTGTGTATTTAACTTTATAAGAATCTGCTCAAGAGCTTTGTGTGTGTGTGTTGTTTTTTTCCATGTTTGTTTCACATAGTCTTTCTATTCAAAAATTCTTTTCAGACTCTAGAATTATAGACATTATAGTGGGTGTGGAAAATCCACTATTTTTTTAAATGTGTATTTCCCTAATGATCACTCTTTGGCTTCCTATTTGATAGTTGTACATTTCCTTTGGTAAATTGTTCACATTTTCAGTTTCTAGAGCTGCATTCTTTGGCTGGTGGCCCTTTATCATCAAAACTCAGTGCCATGACACATTGTAATTATCACATTTCTCTTTTCTTTGTCAAAATTCTCTGTTTCACTAAGAGTTATTCTGGTTCCATTAAATGCCTACCTGGATAATCCAGGATAATCTCCCCAATTTAAGATCCTTAATTTAACCACACATGGAAACTTCTTTTGGGTTTATTTTTTATATTTTTTGCTTTTGTCCTTGATTTGTTTTTTTGTTTGTATGTTTTCATATTAGAAGTTAAACCCAGGGGTGCTTTACCACTGAGCCATATCTCTAGCTCTTTTCATTTTTTATTTTGAGATAGGGTCTCGCTGAACTGCTGAGGATAGCCTCAAAAGTACAATCGTCCTGTCTCAATCTCCTGAGAGTCTGACATTACGGGTGTGCACCACTGCAGGCAGCAGACTCCTTTGTCTTACAAGGTAATATTTTAGGTGACAGAGATAAGGAACTTTATATCTTTGGGAGATATTATTCAACCTATCAAACCCTTTCACTCAAATATTATTTTTAAAAAATCCTTAAAAAAAACCTGACAAGGTCTGATCTGCAACAACCCGTGAAATCCTAATCAGCTACCACCCTGCAATTCTGTTATTTACCTCCAAGTGCACCAGGCTTCCAGACTTTGAGGTTTCAACCCAACAGTTCTCCTCCTTGGGGCTGCTGACATGAATATTCTCTTCTAGACAATTCCTGGGATCATTCCCTTTTTTTCTTTTGACTTCTTCCACCAACTTGCTGTATCAGAGACTGTCTGACCAATAAGATAGTATTTGTAACATCCTTCCATTTCCCCTTGCTTGTCTGTTTCCTCCACAGCAAGATCATCTATCTCTTAGTATACTTTGTCTGTCTCTCCTCTTAGTCTATAAGTTCTATGAAGGTGAAGAAAGTATCTCAATTCTGTCCTACCTGCAGTGCCTAGAAGACAGCTCACTCCTGAGTCAATAAATGTTACATTGAAGCTCTGGAAAGAAAAATATAGACATCATACATAAATGTAGCTAAAATGACAGGTAAGTAACTTATTTTGAATCAACGGTAACTCAAAAAATAATAAAAAATAATTAACTATAGTCATTCACAAATTTTGTCAAATAAACACCTTCTAATTTCTCCCTAGGAAGAGACTGAAAAATATTAAGAAAAAAATAATTGTAGATTTGTCAAAATTAACTCAAAAACCAGAACTTTTTCAAGAAAATTTCCCAAGAAATCTGAGTACTTTTTATTTTAATCATCTTTTTATTCCAATAGAAATATGCACATGATGATCAAGCCTGCTTTAATGCTAAATGCAAACTCTAAAGGGATAAATAAGCTTAGAAATAAGTGGCAAAGTATTTGGATTTGTTGAATTCAATTTTGGATTAAAATTCTGTCATTTATTTACCGTTTGACCTTTTGTGCAAGTATTCTAAGAAAATCTCTTTAAGCTGTTAGCCAATTTCCTCACCTGAAAATCGATAACAAAACTCTTATTTGTTGGTCATGAGATGCAAGTTAAATCTCATACGTTATTGATTTGTAAACTGTAAATTTCAACATATTAATAATTTTATTAGAAAAGCAATACATATGTCTGTACTTAAAATGTCTCATGGCTTCATAAGTTTATTTATATATTCAAAAGTAGTCTTATTCAATGGGCTACTTTCATAAATTTGTAGACATAGTAGATAGAGAAAGAAAAAAAAGTAAAGCATTTGGAAAATCTGTCAGACTGAACCAGAGTGGTAATCAATACTATTTGATTATGTGGGTATTTTGAAATATTTAAATGTGCTTTGCATTTTTTATTGTTTGATCCCATAAAATATTCAGGTATTAATAATAAATATTAATTTTTCTCAAAGATAGAAGAATAGTAGATTATTCCTGTGAATTTGAGCAAATCAAGTTGTTTAGTTTCATAGCTTATGGCTTTACTCCAATTTTTAGCTGAATTTTTTGATAAAATAATATTGGTTGCCTAAAACTTTCTATAAAAGAGTAAGCTAAGCAATTCAGTTTCTCTTTTACAACAAATGCAAACGTGTTAAACTATTATAAAAATTATAATTAAACTAGTATAAAAATTATGATTTGCCTTGCAGTTTCATCAATATTTGTTTCTATCTGATACTGATACTTAGTTCTAGCTTTCTACAATTTTCTTTCTTTTTTTTAAAGAGAGAGGGACAGTGAGAGAGACAGAGAAAGAGAAACAACTTTATTTAATTTTTCATATGGCTTTAGTTGCTCCAACACTTAGTTGTACGTGGTGCTGGGGTTTGAACCTGGGTCTTCGTGCTTGCCAGGCAAGCGCTGAGCCACCGCTGAGCCACCGCTCCAGCCCTCTACAATTTTCCACATATGCTATGCATAAAGTGTCTACAGCTTTCTTTTTTATAATTAATTATGTCTCCATTGCATATTACAGACACTGCCTCCTTCTCTCTTATTTCAATCTTCCCACTTCTAATTCACTTCTAATTCATTTGTTTGTATGTGTTCGGGTAGACCACTATGTGCTTGTGTGTATGCATCTGTGTATGTTTTGTGCAAGCCTAATTAAGTGAAAAAACTTCTTTAATCTTTTAACCTTTAAAATATCTAAATATATAATCAAGTGTTGCTGAGAAATCAGATAAAACACAAAATTAAATAAATCACACTCAGTAGGCATTGATTTTAGAAAATCTACTCTCAAAACTGTTTTCTCACTTCCTTCTCTCTCTCCCTGCTTCCCTCTGTTTCCTCCTCTCTCTCCTCCTTCTCCCTCCCCCATCTCTTTCTCTCTTCTTTTTTTCTTTTCCACTTTAAAAAGACTAGCCCACCTTTTGGGAAGGGCACCCTTTGAAACTACTTGCCAAGAATACCAACAATTTTTAAAAATAATACATAAGCAACACTTTCAAACCTAGAATCTTGAAAGATTCCAATAGATTGGAACTGTAAATATTTTCCTTAGCTTTCAATAATTCCACTCAGGAATATGCTTTATTATGAGCTACATTTCACTTTTCAGTTACAAGGAGAAAGATATGCTACAATTATGGCTATTAATGAATCTTTTTAATCTTTTTTTCCTTTTCTCTTTTTTATTTTTTATTTTATTTATTTGGTAAAAGAGATTGATCCCAGGGCCACTTAACCATTTTCATCTCTGAGCTTCATTCCCAGCCCATTTATTTTTCTTATTTGTTTGTTTGTTTGTTTATTTGAGACAGGGTCATGCTAAGTTTCTTAGGGCCTCACTAAGTTGCTGAGACTGGCTTTGAACTTCATATCCTCCTTCTTCAGCCTCCTGAGCTGCTGGGATTAAAGGTGTGTGCCACCATACCCTGCTACTATGTTCCTTATTATGACCTTTCTTTTTACCCTACTGTAATTTGCTGCTTGAATTATTAATTCATAGGTACAAACACATTCAAGTGAATGACACTTCTGACTGAAGCCACCTGAAGGTTTGAAATTGTTCTGTGGAAATCGTATGCCACTTTCTTGTCCTCTGAAAGGTGCCTTTCCTTCATCCTTTCCTGTTCTCTGGGGGATCAGTTGCCTTTTGTGGACTCCCCCTGTTTTCTAAGAAAGAATAGCCTTTGTATACTGAAGAAGTGCTTCAGGATTAGCTATTCATGGGAAAAAGAACTAAATAATATGAATCAGAAGACTTTCTAATCATAACTTTTCTTTAGATTTACAGAACCCCAAGCATCTGGTGACCTGAAAGATAATGATAGCCTGTGTTTCAGAAAAACAGACCCCCTGAAATCCATAACTAACCTGGAATTTCCCAGGCAGCCACCTATCTATGTGTTTCCCTAAAACCTCTACATAAGTCATGGGTCTGCGACCCCCTAATCAAGAAGGTACCTGTTGGCAATGGCCTTTATCTTTGGTTCATAGCTTTCCAAATAAATCATTTTCCTTGCCCTAAAAATTTGTCTTCAAGTTATTGTCCTTTCTAGTGGTGAGCAACGTATTTGGATATGGTGACAAATTAACATCAGTACTGTATCTAGCATGTGTCAAGACTTTGTCCTCCCACCTTGGAGTACCATTCAACATACAAATCAAGAAAATACTCTCATTTTTTTGACCATGAGAATTTAGGCGAGATTTGATTGTAAAAGGCAATAAATTATGCTGGAATTTATCTTCCTAACCCTCCTGAACCCCATGTTCTGCACCAAAGGTTTTGGGGAGGAGAACTGAAGTGACTGATAATGGCCCACCAGGACAAGAGCCAGCAGTGAAGAGATCTGTGATAGTCACATGAAGTTAAAAACTACAAAAGCTGTTCCCTTGAACTTTTACTAAACCTATGCTTCAAGGAATACATATAGTGTCTTTCCAAATCCAAAGGCACCTATGCATAAATTGCATGTTTAGGCTTAGATTCTCCAATATAAGTTCACCAAGATTTTCCACCATTATTTGGAAAATCATTACTCCACTCTTCAACTCTTTATTGTAAACTGAGTCTCTGAGACTCTGCTGCAGTAGCCAGTGTTAAATATTTCTACATCCAAAGAAAGGGCATCCTGACAAAAAGATCCTGTTTAACTTCTTCACTTTATATTGGTATGACTTTAACCCTTTACCCCAAGATGTACAGGAACAGGACACAATTAAGTAGAAATAATATAGATTAAAAAAACATTGAGCCCTGGTACAGTGTAGCACATACCTGTAATCCCAGAGGCTTGGGAGGCTGAAGTAAGAGGATTGAAATTTCAAGGACAGCTTCAGCAAACTTAAGCAACTTAGGGAGACCCTGTCTCAAAATTAAAACAAAACAAAACAAAACAAAACAAAACAAAAAAAAAACAATGAGATGGGGGTATGGTTCCATTGTTAAGTGTCCCTAGGTTCAATTCCTGGTACTGAAAAAAAAAAAAAAGAAGTCAATGAATATAAAATAGGAGTAATCTGATTTCTCAAACAAAAAATTAAAATGAGCTCTTCTTAAGGTATATGAAGTTCCTCAAGAGGAATCTTCTCCAACACATTGGAAACAAATAGAAAAACAGTTTGGCAAGAAATCTATAATAGAATTCTGCAGATTTAAGGAGGCAGTTTTGCACTCTTCATGTCTTCACAGGTAAGTTTCCCATCCTTAATATTCTGGTGAGTTTTTCATTTATTTTTTTGTGCTCTATCAAATTTACAGATGAAACACACATATATTTTTAACTGAAAACCAAAAAAATTTAAAAACAAATTTAAGAATACCTGAGAGACATGCTAAATTTGTGGGCTTTTTTATTCTCTTTTTTTGTGTGTGATTTACATGTAATACTTTAAAATTAATTTAAGGAATTGAATTTAACCCACTTAAATCTGTAGGACATTTTGCCATTCAGAACTTCATTAGGAGCTTTTAACTTGCAAGGCATAGATAGAAGAAAAACAGTTTATATTGCCTTATGGAAAATTTACAAACCTTGAGTCAATCATTTGTCAATAAACACCTCTGGAACTATAGATAAAAATATAAGATTTAATAAACAACTTTCACATGTACACTAACTATACTATATTATTTCTTTTCTTTTTCTCTTTCTTTCTTTCTTTCTTTTTTAACCATGCATTGAACTCAGGGGTACTTAACTATTAAACCACAACCCTAGCCTGTTATCTTATTTTTATTTATTTATTTATTGAAATGGGGTCTCTTCAAGTTGCTTGGAACTTGCTAAATTGCTGAGGTTGGCCTTGAACTTGCAATCCTCCTAACTCGGCCTCTTGAGCTGCTGGGACTACAGGCATGTACCAACATGCCTGGCTCCTATACCATATAACTTTTATAATACATTTCTAAGATTAGAAAACCTATAACTAGGGAGACAAGAAAAACCATTTTGCCTGGATTGCCTGAGAAAGCTTCAGTTTATGTCTGTGGTCCTACCTCTGCTATTATTAACATCCTCTTTTACTCTAAAAAAAATTATGGTTTTTATAAATTTTATAATCAGTACCTATACTTCATTAAATCAAATCAAACCAAATGTCTTCTGCTTGCTTTCTTTTTCTGCTTTTTCTCTCTTTATTTGGGAATGAATTTTTATTTCTTTCTCTTTTTTTGGTCAAGTTATTTTCCTTAAAAATATAAAAAAATACTTATTTGAGAATATTGTATTGAAATAATTTTATTTTCTCTACTCTTTGAATTACTGAATAGTCCAATCATTATACACCAATTTTTAAAAGTAAACAAAGGAATACTGAGTTGAGGAAAGCAATGCTGTACAAAACCTAATTTGTAAAAAAAAAAAATTTAATGTAAAAATTAAGAAAATATATTTATATATAATATAAATTGATTAAAAAGAAACAAAGTATGCATACATATATGTTGTAGAGAAAGTTAAAATGTCTCAGTATGATTGCTACTTCTAAAAATATTTTCTTTTTCTTAATATTAAGAAAGCTCTTTTGAATAAACAACTTCAAAGAACAGCTTGAAATGGACCAATTGTAAGGAACAGAGTGGCAAACTTGTGCTACCACACACATGTGAATAGGCTCCCAGACAGCTGAAATGTACCATTTAGAAGGAATGTGTCTCATTTGTCCATTGTTTAGAATGATTGAAATACATTGCTCTCACCCAGCAACTTGGCAAGTGTTTCAATTAAGTGGGCACAAAATTTATCCTAGTGTAGCAGCCCATTATTCTGCTCTGCTGTATATAATTGCATGAGACTTTAGACTTGCAGAGCCCTTCAATTGTTAGAAAAATAAAATAACACATCTCTTTTAAGGTAATAACCATAACTTTTCTCAGTGGAAATTCTTGTTTGGTAAAAAGCCACTGATGCTGGAAGCACAGGGCATTTATTTCCATCAATATATTAGAAAATAATGAAACTGTTAAAAATGGTCAAAAGATCTGAATAGACATTTCTCAAAAGAAGACAAATGAAAGGCCAACAGGTATGTGAAAAAAATGCTCAACATCCCTAGTCCTCAGGTAAATGCAAATCAAAAACACAATGAGATTCTACCTTACAACTGTCTGAATGACTTAACAAAAAGACAAAAGATAACAAGGTAAGGATTTGGAGAATAAGGCCATTTAGACACTTTTGATGGAAAGGTAAATTGGCATAGCTATTACAGAAAATAATACAGAGGTTCCCCGAAGATTGAAAAATAGCACTACCATATTAGTTAGCAAGGAATCTATAACGTGGACACTAGTCCTTTGGTATTCTTAGTAAACTTGTTCAAGCAAACCCATGGATACCAAGACCTCTAACTGCTTTATTCCCTCATATAAAAAAGGTTAGTATTTGTGTATATACATAGTTCTTCTGTGTGCTTTAACTCATCTGTGGATTACTCATTGTACCTATCGCGATGTAAATGCTGTGTAAATAACTCTTACACTGTTATTTAAGGAAAATGGTAAGATAAAACTATGTACATGTTCAGTTAAATTAATTTGTTTCTAAATACTATTGCTCTGTGGTTGGTTGTATGCATGTAGAATACACAGATATAGAAGACTGAGTATATGCCAGACGAGATGAGACCAATGTGTCCAGAGTCAGCTGAACTGTCTTGATTACTGCAGCTCTACTCACAAGAGCTAAGAGATGGAATCTTCCTAAGTGTCCATCAATGGAGGAATAGAAATGCATTTAAAAAGATAAAATGTGGGACTGGAACCACAAGTGGCTCAGGGGTTGGAGCATTTGCCTGGCATGCACAAGGACCTGGGTTCAAACCCCAGCACCACATACATGATTAAGTGGCAGAGAAATAAAGACCAGATTAAAAACTAAATAAAATTAATTCTCTTTCTCTCTCTCATCATCCCTCTCTCTCTCTTTAAAAATAAATATATAAATAAAAGATGAAATCTTACCCTTTGTGATAACACTAATAAACTTAGAGGGTATTATGTGAAATGAAATAAGTGAAGCACAAAAAGAAATACAGAATGATCTCACACATGTGGAATTTTAGAGAAGCTGATGCCATAGATGTTAAGAGTAGGAGAGTAGTTGCCAGAGGCTGAGGAGGATATCCAGCATGTTCTGACTACAAATTTATTATATAATTATGATTTGATCACTATACAATGTATAGATGTATCACAATATCATATTTTCTCCACAAACATGTACAATTTTTATATTTGAATCTAAAAAGAATAATTGGTAATAATTTAAAATGGTAAATACATGCTAATGAATTTGTAACTTATAAAATGCTAATCTAGTTAAGAAAAAAGCAAAATCATGAGAGATGGTACATTATGATATTTTTGTCATGGAAATGAAGTTTATATTCTGGAAATGAATCAAAGGTAGACTAAAGATTACCAGTACTCAC
This sequence comes from Aplodontia rufa, assembly GCA_004027875.1. Taxonomy (NCBI): domain Eukaryota; kingdom Metazoa; phylum Chordata; class Mammalia; order Rodentia; family Aplodontiidae; genus Aplodontia; species Aplodontia rufa. The sequence continues at coordinate 33,342 of PVKS010014934.1, read as the reverse complement.
ATTTACCATTAGCCTTGGAGAAGTAAGAATTTAAAGACAAAGACCTATATTGATTGCGTTCTGCAACACAAACATTTTGATACACTCTGTTGTCCTGAAATCTATTAAAATTATAAGTTTACTTTCTCAGTGGGTGTTTTCAGTGTTTCCAAAGGTGTTAACTTCTTAGTCTCTTTTTTTCTGGAAGTGGGGAACTTACAATGTTGAAGAGGTAGCTAGTCAATCATCAAGAAAAAATGTTTCAAGACAGAGTCAATATTTTATTTATTCATCTGTTTTATTATTGTTTCTCCTCTACTTAGTGGTATGTGGTTCTGGGTATCAAACCCTGGTACTCGAATATATCAGGCAAGCACTCTACCACTAAGCCACCTCTCCAATCCAACAACAAAAAAGAAAAAAAAAGGAAGAAAGAATAAAAAAAAGAAACAGCCATTTTCTACTCTTGTATTTTTAAACTCAAATACAGGCTGGCACTCTGAGACAGGTGCACATACACAAGAAATTGGGTGAAAGTCATGAACTTTAATAGGTACTTAAGAGTATTATGTAAAAAAAAAAATAGCACGAGCTCTGTTCTTGAGATCAGTGCTAAGAGCCTTGTCTCAGCTTCATCATCAAAATAGCTATGCACACTTCACTGCATTGGGTACTTTTTCTCAACCAAAAAATGATTTTATTTATAAACATCTAAGTGATTTTCAGCACTTCCTATTTGACTCATGGAATAAGTTATAATTGAAAAATATGTATCATAGTATAATAATTCCAGTAACCTAATAGGCGTTGGTCTATGGTAGAACAATTTTTGTTTAAATCTGATTTTTTTTCAGATAATTTCATTACTGGAAAAAAAATCTTTCCTGTATAAACCAGCTTTATAGTGTGGCTATTTTCCATGGACTAGACCTTATATTTCTAACCAAATATCTTTATTAGCATATTTATTCTTGGCAGTAAACTTAAAATTCACAGATGCAGTCTCTATCTAAATGAGTCCTGACACTTAAAATGAAAGGCCACTATGATAGACAGACTTAACTCAATAAGAAGTCTTTGAAGGTTTTCCTCACTCTAAAAAATTAACCTCTACTGTGTTTGCTGAAGTTTCCATACCATCAATAATTTATTTTCCAGATTTATCTATTAGGGTTTCATAATGTAGACTACAAGTATCTCCGTCATTAACTTCTTGTTTTGATAATAACTATTCTTAACGTACCCATTCTCTCAGGTGTAGAAATTACACTGACTGGATTTCACTATTTTCTATTTCTTAAAGAGGGAAGCAAAATCTTAAGAGAGTGTAACTTATCTAAAGTCAAAGAATAGAAACCAAATTCAATGACACCCGTATTCAGTGGTTTCATGTGAATTTCTAGCTAAATACTGAGCCCAATCACTAGACTTCTTCTTTTAAATTTAAATTTAATTTATATTAGGGTTTTCCTACATCTCACAACAAAAGTACATTTTGGATCAATGGGACATATGGTTAACACTAAAAAAAAAGGCTGAATTCTTTAAGCTTTCATATAACCACACCTTTTGGAAAGTGTCTTTGAAGCACCTTCCACACAAAGCAGAGTCTATTTCTACTGCATTTGAATCATGACTTGTTTTGGTCAGCAGAAATTGGACAAAACAATGTCATTCCATTTCCTAGGATTTAAAATGTCCCATATGCTTCTGCTCAGTTCTTTGGAAACCTGAGGAGCTGCCATTAGAAGAAAACTAGCAAACATGCTGGAGAGTGGGAGCCCCCACAAGGAGAAAGGACATATCCAAGCAGCAGCCAAGGTAAATCAGCCAGTCCCTGTCCATCTGATCCAACAGAGATTAAAAGGTATGCCTACCTGCCCCCTTTCCCATTACCAGCACCAAATCTCCTACTCCTTGAATGTTAACTGTTTATTAAAGTCATTAAGGACTCAGTTGATATCTTAGACATCCAGTACTAACTGGTTCTGGTTCTTGAGTGTAGATCATTACATTGGAAATCTTTGGGAGAAAATGTACATACATGATTTTAGTTATTCGATAGAATAAAATCACCCATTGTTATTGAACCATGCCATAGAAACTAGTATTAGGTAGGAGTTTAGGGACACCAAGATGGCAGAGGCAGGGCACAAGAAAATGTGGCTGGAGGGCAAGACAGGATGATGAGTCATCACATCACTGTTTACAAGAAGTCCCATTATAATGAGGGCTCCAACCACTGAGGACTTATCCTCCATGATAACTAGCACCACAGGCTTGATGTTATAAACCAGATAATGGGGATAAAGTGGACAGTATTCTAATTAAGTTTTCTGAAATAACCCATGGGGGGAATTTGGACAGTGTTGCAATCAGATATCATAAGGTAACCACTGGGAACAAATGGAATAGACTCTTTAATCAGGTCCACATGCAGAAGAGAACAACTTACAGCTCACTGTGTAAGACACAGACGTCCAGATATTTGGCCTTGAGCTTGTCTCTCCTCACTTGTTCCACTCCATTATTCCTTATGGAGTCCTACATTCAAATTTATCTTCAATAAATCTGTGTACTTTGTCTGTTACTTCCGTGTGTCTTGTTCAATTCTTTGTTCAGGATATCAAGGATCTGGACCCTAACTGGACAGCCCAGTGATAACACTAGTCTAATAAACTATCTGGGCACAAATTTCTACATTGTAAATGTGTGAAAATAATTGCTATCACTTGAGAAGAATCTTATCTGTATAATAATGCATTTAATGATAGTTTTGGACAGCTTCACTTGCTGTGGAGGTACTTTTACAATGGTATGGCAAGTTATTCTGAGACTGGTGAATATGCTTAGAAGCTTCCGGTTCACAAAAGAGAGAGAGAGAGAGAGAAAAAGAAGAAGAAAAGACGAGTAGAGCAGCATTACTGCCATTCAAGCTAGTAATGGGTCAACACTAATCAATACCAGGGAAATGTGCCAGGAGTTTTGAATTTTCTAAGGGGATCTTTGTAATTCCTTTATAAATTCCTACCAAATAAATCTATACCATTTTCTGCAAGACCTGTGGTAATTTCCCACAATGCTCTTAAACATCAATTTGGCTTTGGAAACTGCTGTTTCACAGCAGAAATTGAAAGCGACCATCATAGTTATATTGAGAAAAGTAATAATTTACAATTCAGGGGAAGCTTAGCTTAAAAAAAAAAAACCCTGACTTTCTCATGAGGTTTTAATTCAGATATCATTATCAAGGAGAATAGAGTATGTGTTACAACAGAATTCAACAGCTTTCTCACTGAGCACTACTTTCATTTTCTCAAGCAAATTGGTACAGTCATTATCCTATCAAAAATAAACATTCATTGACTAATTATACAGTTCAGGACATCACCTCAAGCTACTGTGCATAGTATAAAGTTTCCTTCTTTGACATCTCAAAAATATTTGCTTTGTTTTAGACCTTTTGTATTTGTGTCAGAGTGCTGCTAACTTTGACACTGCCTAACATGATAAATCATTTTGATACTCTTTCGTGCTTTTTGAGAAATTAGAGGCATTATTGTTATTACCATGTTTCTTGTGCTAATTTCTCAGAAATTTTGAAACCCCCAAAATAATTGCCTATAAACGGTATACAGAGAGAAGTTTGTATTCAAATTTTTGGGTTACAAATAAGACCGATCTATTTCTGAGGAAACATTTACAGATCATTAACTTCCATAATATACTTTTCATTAACCATTTACTTAGGCTACAATGCTGAACACCTTGGAAAATGAAAACTTATCTTAGAGAAAAATGCATAAATAAAAATAATTTTTAATTTATAAACAGAATTAATTCAATTTTTATAATCTTTAGATACCAAGAAGTATTGCTGGGGTACTATGTAAACATTTTGGACAGTATTTTGGAGAAACTACATTGATGTTCATTTGTACATACAATAAGATCATTATTTTAAATATGTGAAACTCATAAAAATAAACATACAAAACCTATGTTTTACAGGAATTTTCTAAAATACTCATTATGTGGGCTGGAACAGTGGCTCAGTGGTTAAGGTGCTTGCCTGGCATGCGCAAGTACACGGGTTCAAACCCCAGTACCCACATATACAACTAAGTGTCAGAGCAATGAAATCCATGTGAAAAACTCAATAAAATTTGATTCTTTCTGTCTGTCTGTCTCTCTCTCTCTCTTACTGTCCTTCTCTCAAAAAAATTAATAAAAAGATAAAAATAACAATAAAATACTCATTATGGTGATGACATTTCTCAATATCATCCATTCATAAAGTAAATTAATTCCATCTTTTAAATCAAATTTGGCTTATGAATACATAGATAGAACATCTACGTGGTATGTTACTCATTCTGAATTGACTTCTTATATTATATTCTTTTCCTTGGTTGTTATTCCTAGCATTTATTTTTTTTCTTGCTGTTAATGTTAATAACGACTGTGTAGAAAATGCTTTCTTCTTTAAATTCACCTATACTGGCAGGATGCAAGATGGCTACTGTTGGGAGGGCTGCATGTCTCTCTATGAAGCAGTCTGCCAGCAGAGGGAAAAGTGCCTTTCTGTGAGGTGAGAGAATAGCAAAATTTTGCTGAAATTCATTGGTAGACCAAGAGGAAAAGTAGAGACTCAGAAGTTTGGATACAATAAGGAAGGAAAATAGCATAGGGACCAAGCAGCTCCAGCTGCATGGACCACCAAATGATGGCTGCATTACTGGTTCCTGCATTATACAGAGGGAGGGAAGAACTCTCACAAATACAGGAAGGACAATATAGCATGGAGAATCCTGCTATCAGAAGGACTCCTGCTCCTCAGCTGCTCCTGGGCTTAATCCAGGGTCTGCATTAGTGCACATACCTAAGACATGCCTCCAAATTGACTGTGGAGAGCCCGAGTGATCACCAACTTGAGGAGGGTGGTCCAGTAGTCCAGGTAGCTGCTTGCAGGAGCCCAGACTTTGGGACCCAGAGGGCCCAAGGAGTTGGGTGTTCTGACTGCCTCAGGCCCGTGAGTTCAGTGTGGAGACATTCCTAGGGGCCATACACATTCCAGGTGGGAGTGCACCTTAGGCACCATGAATTTGGGGCAGATACTGTTTCCAGAACTGCAAGCATTTTGGGCCAGTAAGGGCCTCAGGACCCCAGAATTCCTAGCAGAATCTGCCCCAGGAGCCAGGAGTTCAGGGCAGCCATGCCCTCAGGATCAGCAGTCTCTCCTTACAGCTGCCCTGGGATCCACAAGATTGCAAACAACTCCTGGGGCCTTAGATGAAATGGAACAGGAGTCTGGGCAGGCACCCAGGGGCTCAACCCAGGAAAGCTCAAAAGTTGTACTCATAGGTAGTAGAGGTGGTGAAGGCCTGTATCCCCTCGATATTTCAAGAGTACTGGGAGGATTCCTGGGAATCTGACTTCCAGCTGAGAACAGCAAAAGCCAAGTCTTCCCAGAACCTCACCCTGGAAGTATCTCCATCCTGGAGCCAGATGTGATCATAAACCCACATTATTTTGACCTCCTCAGTGAAAATAACCTATAATCCTCCCAACTTTCCATTAAGATGCTGATTTTTATGTTTTGTTTTGTTTAGGTTTCTCTGTTTTGTTTATTTTTGTGTGTGTATATATGTGTTTATTTTGCTTTGCTTGTTTTGCTGTGTTTAGTTTTTGTTTTTGTTTGTGTTCATGCAGAACAGCACACTTTGTTCCATGCTGTATAGATAGCCTCCTCATTGTAAGCTTCTCTGCTACCCCCTTTTTCTCTTTCTTCCAGCAACAGCCAAGCATAATTCCTCTCTCTCTCACTATCCCCTAAAGTCATTACTTCAGTCTTTTCCTCTTTCTTTTTCTTATTTTTTTAAATTTAGAATGTCATATATCATCTCCATTCTCTTCTTGTTCTCGATCCAAATTCACAAATTCCTCTCTTCCTTCCTATCACATCTGCTTAGCTCCCAAATATATTTTTCCTTGCCTAGGGAGGTACTGGAAATTTGAAGTGAATGCCAAGCTCAAAAATGGGTGTTTTCTTTTAAAACAGGTATTGTCTGACAATTGTAGTCTAGTGAAAAATAGTTGCTAATCCTTTTATTCCTCTCATAGGTGGTAATTAACATTGTCACAGTTATAGGAGAAAAGTAACCAGTTTAATACTGTCTATTGAATGCATTGGCTGTACATATTGATTTTTTCCCCTTATCTCATGAGGTATTGGAAATTGTAAAGGTCAATAGTAATTTACAGGACAGGAAGCCAGTTGTTGAACCATACACTCAAATTGTACCCCATCCCAAATAAGTGAAGAGATAAAAACCACACAATCCATCAACAAAGTCCTAAAGTGAAATAACCAAAGAAGGATCTCAGAGCCCATTCCCTGACACTGAAAATGAGGAAAAAGGGAAACAATTCTCCTCCTCAAACCCACAACTCCCCAGGTAAGGAGTTCATGCACAAGAATCTGGATGAAAACTTAGAAGAAAGTAACAACAATTTGATTATGAAAATGATAAAAAATTAAAAGATTTAAGGAAGGAAATAAAATAACAATTACAGGAGCTGAAACATAAATTTTTAATAAAGAATTAGAGTCACTGAAAAAAGACATAGCAGAGTTCTTAGAATTGAAAAACACAATCAGCCAAATTAAAAGTTTCATGGAAGATATTAATATCAGAGTAATCTCAGTAAAAAATACAACTTCAGTTCTCAAAGTAAGAACATTGAATAATGAAGGCAGGTTGAGTAATCCTGAATATGGGGGATAGACAAGAAGAAAAAAAAAAGAAAATTATTGATCTTGATGAGAATTTCCAAGTATATGGGATGAAATAAGAAAAATAACATGAAAGTGATTGGGATTGAGGAGAACATTGAGCAACAAACAGATGGCATAAAGATCTTTTTCTATGAGATTATCAAAGAAAATTTCCCTCATATCAGAATAGAACCAGAAATTCATATTCAAAAGGTCTATATTAACTCACATAGACCTAATCAAATGAGAAACTCACCAAGACACATCATATTCAAAATGAATAATAGAGAAAACAATGAAAGAATATTAAAAATTTTAAGATAAAGCCACCAAGTCACATTCAGAGGCAAACCAATAAGGATTATAGCAACTTTCTCAACTCAGACCATAAAAGCCAAGAGAGTGTGGAATGAAAATTGTCAGATATTGAGAGAAAATAATTGTTAGCCAAAATTACTATATGTAGCAAAACTCAGCTTCAAATTTGTTGAGGAAATAAAAAATTTACAAGATAACTGGCAAACACAAAACCAGCTCTACAGAGAATACTCAGAAGGAAACTTCAAACAGAGGAACAACCTAATAACCCCCAAAGCCCACAAGCAGTGGAAAGTCAATAAAAGCATGACTCATTAAAAGATATCCAAGATGACACAAAATACAGCAAAGGTCACAATGGCAGGGAAACAAAAGCACATATTATTTCTAACATGGAATGTGAACAGATTCAATGCCCCATTCAAAAGACACAGATTAGCAGATTGGATAAAAAAAAAAAAGTAACAATATGCTGCTTACAGGAGTTACACATCACAGCCAAAGACAGACATAGATAGAAGGTGAAATACTGGCAAAAACCTACCAGGCATACGGCCCAAGAAAGCAAGCTTGAGTTGAGAATCAAATCCAACAAAGTAAATTTCAATCAAAAATCTGTTAGAAGAGATAAAGAAGGTCACTACATCTTCATAAAAGGAACATTGCATTAAGAATATATAACAATAGTTTACATTTATGGCCCCAATGGCAAGCTTCTCTATTATGTGGAAAAAGTACTCAAGGACATTAAACCAGTAATCAATGACAACACAATAATACTGGGGGAATTTAATACACTACCATCAACAATAGACAGATTATCAAAGTGAAAAATCAGTTATGGTATCTCAAGCCTAAACAACTCTATCTACCAATTGGACTATTCCATCCCAAATCAGCTGAGTTTGCTTTCTTCCCAGCAGCACATGGATCCTTCTCCATAATAGATGTTATCTTAATTCACCAAAGAAAATTTTAGCAAGAAAATAAGTTAATAAAATCCCATGTATCCTATCAGACCACAACAGTATGACCCTAGCATTAACAGCCAGAAAAACAACAGAAACTACATAAACACATGGAGATTGAATAATACCCTTTTAAATGAAGAATGGATGAAAGAGGAAATGAGAAGAAAAATTTAAAAATTCTTGAGAATGATAATACAACATATTGAAATCTCTGGGACTGTATGAAAGCATTCTTAAGAGATAAATTTATAGCAATGAAAGTCTTCATCAAAAATCAAGAGACATCCCAAATAAATAATTTAATACACCTGCTCAAATCCCTGTAAAAAGAACAACATTCCAATCCCAAATCCAACAGAAGGCAGGAAGGAACCAAGATTAGAGACAAAATCAATGAACTTGAGAAGAGAAATCAACAGAAAAATCACTGAAACAAAGAGTTCATTCTTCAAGAAAACAAATAAAGTTAAAAGACACTTAACCAACCTAACCAGATTGAAGAGTGAAGTGAAGCAAATCAACAAAATCAAGGACAAAAAAATGGAGATGTCACCACTGACTCATCCAAAATCCAGAGGATTATGAGAACCTATTTTATAAAACTATAGTCTTCCAAGTTTGATAATCTATACGGTATGGACAAATACCTAGCCACATATGACATTCCCAAATTAACACAAGAGAACATTGAAAATCTAATCAATTCAATCTTAGGCAGTGAAATTGAAACATCAAGCTAAGACCTTCCAAGAAACAAAAAGTTCAGGACCTGATGTATTCCCAACAGAGTTCTATCAGACCTTACAAAAGAATTAACACCTTTCCTTAGTAAGCTATTCCATGAAATTGAAAGGAATGTTTCTTTCCCACTTTTTATGAGGTAAGCATAAACCCTACTACCAAAACCCAACAAAAACATACCAAGAAAAAAAAAAACAAACAAAGAACAATTTTCCTGATAAACATAGATGCAAAACTCCTTAATGGAATTCTAGCAAAACACATCAAAAAGATAATACATCACAATCATATTGGTTTAATTCCTGGGATGCAGGGATAATTGAACACACACAAATCAATAAATGTGATTTGCCACTTAAACAGAATTAAAGACAAAAAACATATGATCATCTCAATTGATGCAGAAAAGTCTTTAACAAAATCCAACACCCATTTATGCTAAAAACTCTGGAGAAGATATGGATCAAAGGAATATAATTAAATTTTTAAGGGCCATTTGTGACAAAACCACAACCAACATTATACTTAATGGAGAAAAATTGAAACCATTCTCACTAAATTTGGAAACAATACAAGTCTGTCCACTCTCACCACTCTTATTCAATTTAATCCTTGAAACCCTAGCCAGAGCAATCAGACAAGAGAAGGAAATCAAAGAAATTTGAATGGAAAAAGAGGAAGTTAAACTATCTGTATTTGCCAATGATGTGATCCTATATCTAAAAAGCTCTATCAAAAGACTTCTAAAGCTATGAGTGAATTTATCAAAGTGGCTGATTACAAGATCAACACTCATAAGCCCATACTTTTCCTATACTCCAAGGGCAATTCAGCCACCTAAGAAATCAGGATATCCAACCCATTCACAATTACTTCAAAAACAATAAAATACTTAGGCATTAATCTAACAAAGGAAATAAAAGTCTTCTACAAAGACAACTATCAAACATTGAAAAAAGAAATTGAATAAGACCAGAGAAGATGGAAAAACATTCCATACTCTTTGTTAGGAAGAATCAATATAATTAAAATGGCTTTTCTGCCAAAAGCACCGTACAGATTCAATGCAATCCCTATGAAGATACCAGTGACATTCATCATGGATGTAGAAAAAGCAATTCTTAAATTCATTTTGAATAACAAGAAATCTAGAATAGCTAAAACACTGCTAAGCAAGAAAAACAAAACAGTATATGCCACAGTACCTGACTTGAAATTTTATTATAGGGTTTTAGTAACAAAAACAGCATGGTACCAGTATCAAAACAGACATGAAGACCAATAGAAAAGAATACAAGAAAATAAGACAAACCCACAAGTCTTTAACCATCTGATATTCAACAAAGGAGGCAAAAATATAATATGGAGGAACAGCTTGCTCAACAAATGATGTTGGACAATCTGGACACCCATGTGCAGACAATTGAAATTTGATCTTTGTCTCTCACCCTACACAAAAATCAAATTTAAAAAGAATAAAGAATTATAAATTAAGACAGCAACTATAAAATTATTAGATAAAAATTAGAATCAAAATTCCACCACATCAGTGTAGGCACCTCCTTCACTTAACAAGACACCCATAGTGAAGAATTAAAGCCAAGAATTTATGAGTGGGATACCATTAATCTGATAAGCTTCTGCATAGCAAAAGAATTAGTCAAGAGTATCAAAAGAGAACCTACATAATGGGAGAAAATCATTATCTGCTGCACTTACGACAGAGACTAATGCACAGAATATACAAAAAACTTAACATGAAAAACACAAGTAATCCAATCATTAAATGGGCTATGTAACTAAACAGAAACTTCTCAACAGAGGAAGTTCAAAACTTCAATAAACACATGAGAAAACATGCTATATCACTAGCAGTCAGAGGAAAGTAAACCAAACTTCACTGAGATTCCATCTAAATCCAGTCACAATGGTAAAAATGAAGAATACAAACAATAACAGATGCTGGAGGGGTTGTGAGTAGAAAGAATGCTAACACTGTTGGTGGGACTGTAAACTTGCACAGCCACTCTGGAAAGCAGTACGGAGACTCCTGAAAAAAACTAGAATGGAACCACCATATGACCCAGCTATCTTACTCTTGGTATTTTCCTAGAAGTGCTAGAATCAGCATACTACAGAGACAAAGCTATATCAATGTTTATATTAGCTTGATATACAACAGCTAAAGTTTGGAACCAACCCAGATGCCCTTCACTGGATGAATGGATCTGAAAACTGTTACATATACATATAATGAAGTTCTACTCTGCTGTTAGAAAGGTATCATGGCTTTCTGAGATAAATGGATGGAAATGGAAAATCTCATACTGAGTGAAATATTCCAGAGACTTAACGGTTGAATGTTTTCTCTCATATGTGGAACCTAGACTCAACCCTAAAATAGGATAAAAGTTAGCTAAGTTTAGAAAAAAAAACCAACCAAAGTGGAAATTTCATATAAGCAAGGGCAACCATAACTATGAAGGTGGAGGAAAAAGGGAGGGAGAAAAGGAGGGGAAGGAGGAAAAAGGGGGGTTATCAATATGATTGGGTATACCCAACTCCCATGAGAAGCCAAAATAGGCAGACACACTAATTTCAATAAATAATATACATATAGGTGCTAATTTCCACATATTACATGGGATATTAAATAGGAAACATGAGATTTGGGAATGGATGAAGAGGAGGAGATCCTGGAACAGGATTGTGTTTAACTTAATTTGTTAATATCTGTGTATGCATGAATATGTAGCAAGGATTCCTTCCAATATGTAAGACTATGTTGATCCAATAAAAAAAAAATCAGCCATGCTAGTTATCTCTTGCAATACACACAAAAAAACCACATACACACACATGAATAAAAAAGCTGATTCAAGTAAATATTCTTTGCTAATTTAGTCTGCTTAGCTTATATCACTAGAAAAGTGATTTTGATATACTAGAGTATCTCACCCCCCATATCCCTACACTCAGGTTAGAGCTTTCTGGATCTTTAATGGATATCCAGTGATTATGATCAATATTTTAGAACAACTTGGAAAGAACTAATGGATGAAAAAAAAAAGACCAATTGTTGTGACTCCATTAATCAGAGGCTACAAAATTTGCAGAAGCCTTTTTTTATTAAACAATTTAGATTAAGTCATTTGCTGACTTAAAAGAGGAAAGAATTAGGCAAAGAAAAAGGCACTGAAAGAAGTACCTTTAACGCCAAACAGAAAGACAAGAATAGGTACCTCATTGATTATTTTCTAGGGTTAAATTCTAAATCCCATGAGGACATATTATATTCTGTTATGATTCAAATCCCAAAGAATTCCAATAAACCTCAATTCATATGAATTTGTAAATCCAGCAATCAAAATATTTTTAGGTTAGTGTGAAAAAAATAAGTGGTAACTATTTTCCCCAGCTCGGTCTTCATATAGTATTTGGGACATGTTGTCAAAAAACAATGGATTTAAAAGAGTTTGTATGTGTATGTACCCATATCTATATATGTATAAGTTAATATATATGTATCTTCACAAACAAGAACTGATCTAGTGCTTCTTCCTGTATTTGAATTATCTATAATATTACCCCCTACTTTATTGTTACTCATCTGAGACTTGGTTTTATTTTCAAATAGTAAATAATTTTGGCAATGGTATCTATGGTCGGATGTTGAAATGAATCAATAATTTTCAAAGACTGCACCTCATTGTTAGAAAAACAAGCCTATTAAATCTAAGGTTATTTCCTATGGCTTTCATTTTTTGAAAAATGCTAACACTGCCAGCTAGACCTTCCTGTAAAATTGGAAACAGACTGGTTATAGATATATAAGCCAGTGATACTGTGTCAGCACTTTCTAAATCTGTATTGGTGCTTTCATTCCAAGTATAATCAAGGCCAATCCTATACCAGCCAACACATCTCGGAAATGTTGTACAAAAAAACTTATTGGTATATCAATAATAATTTGCCCATGCCCTTTACAGTACAAAGAATGTCTTAGGAAGCAAAATGAACAGCTGCATCAGTGAGCACAGTAGGATTATTCAATACAACAAATGCATTAGAAATGCAATTTTAAACTGAATATAAAGATGAAAGAGAACAGTTAAGTAGTTATATAATAATTCACTTATGTTTACAATCATTGTTTATAAAGGACATCTACCAGTGATTACTCTGTTTAGTCTTGAAAGCAAATTATCATCACTAATTACCCCCAACCCAGAAGAGGAAACATTAAACATGTATAAATAATTATAAATAATTTTATAGAGTCGGAAACTATCTTAGGGAGGTACAATTAAATAGTTGTGCTACACAAAACTACATTGTGGAAACAAAACATCTAATATCTCAATTGTGTAATATCACAAAGGTTCTCATATTCTTTGAGGACCAGCTGAAGACCCTTCTTATATTATTTCAATTCCAAGATATAGTGACAAAATAGCTTTCCTTAGCACTATTTCCTGTGATAACAGAATGAAAAAAAAAAACCCTGGAAATTCTTGAACTAGAGTTACATGATCTGTCTAAAACCAGGCATGAATATCTTCTGCAAACTTTGTGTACAAATAGTCACAGGGACCCTACCAATGGAAAGTGGGTCAGACATAGACACTGAGTATACTCAGAAAGACAATAGGTTTAATAACTGAGATGAAGTACTAAATAGTAAGTTTTATACACATAGTATCATTTGATTTGGTCTTCAAAGATGAACAAGTATATGGGCATGTAGGTTTAAAAAAATTCATTTGTCCAGATGCAAGACACATTATGAATCAAAATATTAGAACAATATGCTATATAGTTATGTACAGAGACATGTTATGTCATTCAGCCAGATTCATGTCTGATATCAAAGACTAAATCACTGGATGATCATTAAAGGTAGCAAAATATTTTCTTCAGACTACTGCAGTGTGGATGAGAGAACACACTGACCTCAACTTCAACAAAGATGAAGGTAACCAATGTTTTCAAAGAGAGAAGAGACAGAAAATAAAAAGAGGCTTTGGAGAAATGAAAAGGTAGGATAGACAGAACTAGAAATTTAAAGAAGTGACTGAGGGGACAATTCCTGAAAATGATCTGCCAATGTGGGTTGGGACAATGCACATTCTGGAGTTCAGCAGTATTGAATTTTCTGACACTTTACCTATGTGTTAATACTGAAGTCATCTTTAGTATACAGCTTAGTCCAGTTGAATCCAGGTTAAAGTTTGGTCAAATCATGGTTTGCGTCATAAGGAGGTCCATGGTTCATAATGGACTAAAAGATTACAGAAGACAGACAACAGTTCATGAAATAATCATATGAAGTTACTCAATCCAGACTTTAGAAAATTTGGATGATAGGAAAGTAATATGATCAGAATTTGGAGTGGGGAAGGTTGATATTGAGATGATGGTGCTATGGTTTGAGTATGAGGTGTCCCCTCAAAACTTATGTGTGAGGAAATATAGGAATGTTTAGAGACAAAATGATTAAAATATGAGAGCCATAGAATAGTTTGTGCACTAATCCATTTGATGGTTTAGTGATTTGAATAGATTAATGAGTGGTAACTGTAGGCAGGTAGGGCATGGCTGGAGGAAGTAGCTTACTGGGAGTATCCCTTGAGATTTGTAGTATCCATGGCTTCTGGAACTCAAGTCATCTCCCTCTGTTTATAGCTGTCATGAACTAAGCAATTTAACTATACCGTGATCTTCTGCCTCTCCTTGAGACTTGAGCTGTGAAATCAGCTGACCATGGATAGAATCTCTGAAACCATGAACCAAACTAAACTATTCCTCCTCTTAGTTATTCTTGTCAGATACATTGGTTACAGTGACACAAAGCTGCCTACTCCAAAAATTTGTACTGTGAGTGGAGTCTTTGCCAGGAGTAACCTGACCATGTGGTTCAGAAGCATTTGAAATTGATTTAGGGGACGAGTTTAGAAAAGTTTGGAGATACAGGATAAAGAATACTTAGAAAGTTGTAAGCAGATCTTAATGGGTGACTCTGGTGGGAGTTCAGAAGGCTGAATGCAGGTAGTACTAGAAAGAATAAAGACTGGGTGGATGAAGTTTCAGAGGAGAAGGAGGACTTTTGGCATTACACTCAAAGCCAGTCACATTACATTCTGGCAAAGAGGTTATCTACATTTTGACCATGTTCTGAGACTTTTTGGTAGACTAAAATTAAAGGGAATGGATTAATTAATCTGGTGAAGGAAATTTCAAAGCAGTGAAGCATTCAGGTGTTGGCATGGATATTGCTGGTAGCTTTTAGTCAAGTTTAATATGATAATCAGGAGCAAAATAATAAAGAGCACAAATATTTGAAAATATTGAATTTGGTCTGAAAGTGTGTTTAAAATTAAGGCATAGAAAGCTGTGGCTGTTGAAGATATTACAGCTACTAAAATGTTGTATGGTTTACACAGAGAGAATAGGAGAGACGACTTGAGGACATAGGTTTTTGAGGACCAAGGGTGGAATGTCATGGTTTGAACATGATATGTCCCCCAAAAGCTTATGTGTGAGACAATGTAAGAATGTTGAAAGATGAAATCTTTAGATTATAAACTAACCTAATCAGTTGATTAATAATTTGAATAGATTGATGAGCGGTAAATATATCTTCCCTGGCTCCTTTCACTAATGTGCTCTCTCTCTTTCTCTCTGCTTTCTGGCTGCCATGAAGTCAGCATCTTTTCTCTGCCATGTCCTTTGGTTCATGATGTTCTGCCTCACCTCAGGTCCAGAGCTACAGAGTCAGGCAACCATGGAATGATACTCTGAAACTGTGAGCCAAAATAAACTTTTCTCCTCTACAATTTTTTGTCAGGAATGTTGGTCACAGGGATACAAAGCTGAATAATACAGATAGAATGAATAATTAGAACAGAAAAGGAAAATCAAAGGAAAAATGACCACCTTGTATATGAATGAGAAAAATTTTATTAGGGATTACTAGGGTATAAATAGAGTAACTGAGATATTACATAATTAATGTGAATATTATTTGGGGTAAGGGAAAAGCAATAAACTAAGGAAGAATCAAATTTTGGACCCTAGAAATGGTGTCAATATCTAGAGAGAAGGAGTAGACACACTTTTTTCGGTAATTTTTTCTGGTTTGTTTCTGATTAGATTAATCCCTTTCCCCTTTCCTGTTTGTGTTCTGTCACAGGGAAACTGACACTTCTTCATATAGTATGAAGCACCACCTTCGTTCCTCAGACACTGTCTCCAATTCTACTTCCTTCATGGCTTCAGCTCCCAGTAGAAAGACCTATAGGATTACAGCTTTGGGAGGGTGATTCTGTCCCCTGCACTCTAGGAATGCTACTTCTTCCTTTTTCCTTCCCAGCCTAGTGTTTGTACCGGCTCTCTGAGATAGGTAGGTAATAGCAGATTGTATACTTGGGCCCAATCAGCTTCTTAGCTCTATCTTGATCTATGTGAAGAACTCACTTTTTAAATTCCCTTAGGTGAAATGATGGACTTTTTTTTTATTTGGTTTTTTTTCTCCTGTTTGGACTACGGTGATACAACCTCTAACAATCTCTAAAACCAAATGCATAGGACACCATGAGAGAGGTTTACAACTTTGTGTGTGTGTGCACGTTTGAGTCTGAAAACAACTACAAACCCCTCACAAAATGCACAATATACATTTGTGCATTCACACAATATATTCACACACACACACACAGGCCACACTCAACGAAGAATAATGGATACATATAATTTTTTTTATATAAAGAGGGAGAGGGACACAAAGCAAGAGAGGGAAAGACAGAATCAATTTCATTTAGTTTTTCATCTGGTTTTCATTGCTCTGACGCTTAGTTGTACATGTGGTGCTAGGGTTTGAACCCAGCTCCTCCCACATGCCAGACAACAGCTTCAAATGCTGAGCCACTGTTCCAGTCCTAATAACTTTTAATATAGTTGTATGATCTCACTAAAGCATGGTCCATGTAACTCCATTTAATAATCCTTGATACAGAAGATGGAAATATATTGGAAACAAATTGGTGGGTTATTTCTTATAAATTTTAAATAAGCTGGGCACAGCGGCACACACCTGTGATTTTGGAGGCTGAGGCAACAGCATCACAAGTTCAAGGCAGCTTCAGCAAATTAGGGAGGCCCCAAGCAACTTAAGGAGGCCCTGTCTCAAAAAAATAAAAATGAAAAGGAGGCCAGGGTTCTGGCTCAGTGTTTAAGTGTCCCTTGGTTCAATTCCTGGTACAAAAGCAAACAAACAAACAAAAAATATCTATCTATCTAAGCATATATACATAGATACACAACATACCCATTTACAAATTCATGATGTCTATATGTGTATTAAAA
Organism: Aplodontia rufa; assembly: GCA_004027875.1. Classification (NCBI taxonomy): domain Eukaryota; kingdom Metazoa; phylum Chordata; class Mammalia; order Rodentia; family Aplodontiidae; genus Aplodontia; species Aplodontia rufa. Next base: position 16,191 of record PVKS010014934.1, on the reverse strand, counting down.
AAGTTGGAGAAATTCTTTATTATAAGATCATAGAAGTGCATAAAGTTAGAAAGAAGGAAAGCTAAGGATCACCCAACCTGAATTCATTTTCCGGAAGAGAAAAGGATACCTACATTTGCTAAATGACATGACCTATCAACTAAGTTAGTAAGTTATTGGCAGAAACAGGGCTAGCAACACAGCAATCAAATTTTCAGTACATATAACTTGTCAAAATGTGGCAGCTAACAGCTCCATGCTTTAAGAATATAATGGAGCTAAGTATGCCCCATCATCCTGGCATCTTCAACGGAGATACAAGGGTAGGGAGGGATCCTTGACATTTTGCAGATTGTTTAATCAAAGAAAGAATGAACCTGTGGCACAGTGTCATCTGATGTTCCCAAGTGTGAAAGAATATTTACTATTTGCTCTATTAAATTGTCTCTTCAGAGAGAGCTTTCTCTCCAGTCTTTCACAAAAGGAGGGGAGGGGCAATTGGTTCCATAGGATGAGTGGGTGATGAGAGGGAAGAAGGAGGAATTGCACAAGAGGATTTTGGCATGCTTCTCATGTACACAAAGGAAGCAATCAAAGTATCTGTCAAACTATGAACAGTTTTGATTGTGATTCACTCAACTCAGTATCTGCATTAATTACATACACTGTTCAAATTTCTTGGGCAATTGTGGGATAGAGGTCCTAACACTGAATTGGAAGACAGAGTGTCTGTGGTGTATCGGAGATCACTGAGTTGCTTAATCATGCTAAATTAAATTCACACAGCTAAGTACAGATCAGTGCCCCTCTTCACCCCATCGTGATTAACTTTTATTCAGCATTTCACAACTTACCTGCACTCCAGCTCCACTGAGGCATCTTCCTTACCCTGTCGTGCTGCACTCTGCCCCCATCTTTTATCCTCTTGACACATCCTCCGCACCCCTATTCTTATAATCATGGATAAGGCTTTTGTGGTAGCCACCTTCTTGTGTCTTTCTCTTAGCATGAAATAAATTACTTCAGCTCAAGGTTGTTTTATTTGTGTTTGCATTTCGAATATATTTCATTGTGTTTTTCACACAGAGAACATCACTAAGGGCATGCCAAGTGAATCAATGAATAAAATGATAAAATGAAGAGCTATAAATACAGGGGAAAAATGATCTGTTCTTGCTCTTAAATCCCAGTTATTGGAATATCACCTACTATTTACTTTGACAATATATGTTTGTACTGATTGTTATTCTCCCTTTTATATAGACTCCATCTACACTGTCATTATATAGCAGTAATATCAGTATTATTTATTTCTTAGAAGACCTTCATTCAATTTCCTAAATTTTATCCCAAAATATCCTGGGAGAATTTTATGTATTTTTTGCCATAATTTTTCATTTGAATTAGTTTAAGGAGTTGTCCCTATTACTGTAAGGGCAAAGGTCAATAATGTAGGAAGCAGGTCTATGTGGGAGAAGGAACATGAAGTTGTTTGTTTAGGGTCAAACTGTCATCGCACAGCAGTTAATTTTTGAAGATTCCTATGTCATCTTCTTCTTCAAGACTTCCATTTGTATAATCATCTCTAAAAAATCAGACCATATTTTTGTACATATACAATTCTATCTTGCTTCCACTTGACTCTTCCTTCTGTTCTCTCTAAAATTGCACCTTTCATGAACATGTGTACCCTGTGCTCATCTCTTTCCTACTTCTTTTTATTTTCTCTTTTCTTTCTATTTCTGTCTCTATCTTTTGACCAAAAAGACATGCACATCTAAAGATATTGATTTTAAAAGGTGTGGTAAAGAGGAGACGGGTGGTAAGAGATTCAGAGATATCTATTATTATTGTTTGGATCTTGAAGTCCCTCAAAGACTCACATGCTGAAGACTTTGTTGCAAGCCTGTGACACTTTTGGGAAGTAGCAGAACGTTTAAGAGCAACAGCATACTTGGAGGAAGTTAGGTCAATGGAAGCACACCCTTGAAGCAGATATTGGAACTTCTGCCCATTCTTCTTTCTTTAGTTTCCACCTGTCATGAAGTGGGCAGATTCCTATGTCACATGCTCCTGCCATGATGTCCTAGCCCATCACAAGCCCAAAGCAATGGGACCAACTGTTCATGGACTAAAACTTCCAAATCTTTGAACCAAAACAAATCTTTTCTCTTTACAATGTGATTATTTCAGGTATTTAGTTGCAACAATGGAAAACTGCCTAACACATGTATGTTTGATGAAAAATGAATGAAGGAGTAAAAAACCAAATATATCTTCATAAAAAGATGCAAGGTAAGAATTTTTATCCTCAAAATTCAAGGCAAATTAAATTTCATAATTTTTAGAAAAATCTCAAAAAGAATCACATCCTTTGGGATAGTATACGAAATCACCATCTTTTGTTCCACAATATCTAAAAAAACACATTTGGGGGGGTTTCAAAGAAATACAAAATAAGACATTCATTTTTTCTTAATCTTTTCCAAAATTTAAAATAAACCCTACATCATTAAATTATAAAATGAAAACTACAGATACTTATTATTAAATAGGAGTAAATGAATGACAAAATTTGTTACTTAATAAGTGTTTTAATATCATATTAAATATTTACTAAATGTTCAATATCATATTAAATATTTACTAAAATATTAAATATTTACTAAATATACAAAAAGGAAATTTTTACTTACTAAAGCAAATAATTGAAATCATGTTTATATATCAAAAAAATGTATTAGGGAAAGCTCACATGATTCAACATGAGTGACATTATGAGAACAGCAAAAGAGACCAAAAGCAGAACACACAAATGCTCCCTATTTCTCATCATGTGATGCTCTGTACCTCCTATGGAATCTGCCAGCTGAAGGCTATCACCTTGTACTCACAGAAATTTGAGGACCAAAAATATAAAAAATAAACTTCCTTTCATTGAAATTTATCTGGTCTCAACAAACTTGAAGTATCACATAATTGGGGGAAACTATAGCTATGAAGCCAGGGAAGGGGGTAGGAGGAGGAGAGAAGGAAGGAGGAGAGGAAGGGAAAGGGGAGGTTATCAATACTGTAGGGTATACTTGACCCCCTAAAAAGCCAAATCATACTCATGCAGGCATTTAAAACTGGAAAAATCAGACATTAATATATAGGTATATGGACATTTATATCTGCAATGGGGGGGTTACATTGGAGACAAAAATATCAGGGAGTGTGTGAAGTTGGGGGAGACCTGGATAAGAATCAAGTTACATTGTCATTACATATGCAAGTATGAATATGTAGCAACAAATCCCTTCAATATGTAAGACCATGTTGAACTAATTAAAAATATGTTTATCTGGTCTGTGGTATTGTAATATTGTCCAAACATAGCAGACAAATACTCTTAAGAAGATAGAAATTTTACTTTATACATATGATACATTGACTAATTTTCTGGACTTTCTGTTCAGTGCCAATATGGTGAAAACTGTGAAGGTCTTAATCACTTACACATTATTTACCACAGTCTATACATTAGTAAGAATGTTCTCTGTCATTATTTCACTAATTTAATACAAAGAAAGGCATCTGTTTTTCTCAGGGGACAAATGTTTGGGCATAATTAAAGATAAATAGGAACATTAATCTATATATTACAAATATTTTTTTCAGAATGAAACCATATTTTAGCTGGCCTTGTATAGTCAATTAGAAAAAGGAATTTAAGTGAAACTGAGGTTCTTCACTTCCCCTAGGAACACATGTTCTGAAAAAATGTTTGCCTTAATTCTTGGCTAATATTCAGAAATACGGCATTACAGGGACTGATCTTTTCATCCATGAATATCACCAGCACTTCTTGTTTTCTACCTTGGAATTCAATTTGTAGTACATATTTTGATTTCAATTACACACTATTTGTCTGGGGCAAAATAACAAAAAATGATGATGTCATATACTAATTTATTGAATACAACATTAGCTCAAAAGTTTTCTATGCATTCACTGAGACATGATTAGTCTGTTTCATTTTTTTCAGGCTGATTTATTTTCTATGTGCTTATCTAGATCAGATTAACTCTGAAATTGGGTCTATGAAGTACATATTTACCATTGATGACATCATTGACTTAACATATTACTATCAGTGCTAGCACTGACATTCTGAGCAGACAAGAAGGTCTCTCACCACTTAACCTTTCTTTAGCAAGGTATTTATAAACACCATCATTGTTTTAATCACATAGCCCTATTTTTTATACCTACATGGTGTACCAACATCATGTAAGCTATTATTTTAAGTACTAGATACATATAAAATGAGTAGGTCTTCCTTTGTAGCAGTTAATAAGTGCTTCTTAGCAATTTTAACTCTAAAGTATGTTTATTACTCTTACATACTTGAGTTTGCATATGAATATTGCTTATCTGCTATTTTTGGTGCCAAATGAAAAGGAAAAATAAAATATAGCTCTAAATACAATATAGATATAGACTTTTTAAAAAACAAAATCAAGAAAACACTCCATCACAAGCTTTCATATTTATAAATATGACCAAACCACCCAGGTCTGCTCACAGAGCATTTGGGAAAGAATAAGTGACCTGACATTTGTGATCACACAAGAAATTATTCTTGTTATATTGTGTTGAATAAATTATTTATCTCATTGTAATCATACCACTGACAACAAGAGCACTGGTTTCTTTTGTTACCTAGTTCTAAAATCAAATAACTGATGATGAAAGCCACAGTCTTGCTATATTTATTTTCTCAAAATAGAGCACACATATATATTCAAATTCCTTGATAAATATTTTAGCATATAAGACTTGTGGAAATGGAATTGGTGTTAGAATCTTTATAATACAGAGAGATTGCTTTGTTTTTGTTATCTATTGGTCTGAGACAACCTAGCTTCCACCCAAGGAGCATATGAGAATACAGTTATTCTTATTCACATGCTTTTTGGTCATCGGGGGTGTCAACTGTAGTTCCAGCTCTGTAACACTGCTGTTTTGTTAAGGTTTAGACTCCAGCCATGAGTTCAGTTGGATGTCTAGCATTTTTTATTTTCATTCTGGCTCCTCAAGCTATTCAGCATGTCCTTTTGATACAAGCAGACTGCAAAGCAAAAGGTCCAGCATACAACCAGATCTCAAGCCTCTGCTTCTATCATAGATCCACACAGAGTTCAAGTACAAAGATCAGAAAAGGAGAACTATATCCTTTCATGAAAATAAGTAGAATGTCAAAGAACATGCCAACTGATGCCATAATAAAGAACTTCTCTGAATTTCACTTACAAGTCTCACTAAAAGAAGCTTCACTGGATGAATGGATCCAAACACTGTGTTACATATGTACCATGGGGTTTTACTCAGCAATTAGAAACAATAATATTGCAGCCTTTGAAGGTAAATGGATGGCTATGGAAGAAATTATGCTGAGTGAAATCAGCATAACCCAGAGAATCAAGGGTCGAATGTCTTCACTCATCTGTGGAGTATGGAGCTAGACCCTGGGCATTGAGAAAGGAGGTCTACTATCATGTTTTAAATCCGGATAAGTTGTAATGTCATACAACTTAAGGGATTTGTAGAGATGTATTGGGAAGGAGCTGGGGTGGGGGATAAGGGTGGGTAATTGGCGGGGGGGAGGCTTTTAGGGAGTAAATCTAATTTTCAGAATTTATATATATACATATATACATATATATATATATAATTTTGTTAGAAAGTTGTTTGTTCAACAAATAAATTTCTAAATTATAAAAAAGAAACTTCAGCAAACTATAATGATTTTTTTAAACAAATTTGTCTTTCCACCCAAAAATTTGTGTATAACTGGTCTGTCTTATAGTACAGTGACTGCTACGTATTAGGCACTCTACAAATGTTTGTTGGTTGAATGATTGGGTGACATGTTATAAAGTATGCATAGATGTCATCATCTAAAAGAAATAGTTGTGTATTTTTTACCAAGACATTTTTATTTTTCCATACAGTTCAAAATAAAAAGTGCATAAAATTTAGACTCACTGAAAAACAGTAAAGAAGTTCATTCCCACTGACTTGTCTTCCATAGATATTCTCCAACTTATTAAATCTGCTAGAAATAGCTGCATTAATTATTAGCAATTTGGTTTTTATTCATATTAATGATATAAACAGAGCATGAACACTCACCTGGATTTGTGTTGTCATTTGAGGATCACAAATCAACTAAGAGATTTGAAAAACCGTAAAAGGGGACTGAGATTTATGTGCTGAGGTGTTTTATTATTTTAATGACTGTGGTATATTAGATGAATATGTAGTCTAAATTATAGAATGTGAAATCCTATTAAGTTACGCTGTAAGAGTCAGTGCCCAGAGGTCTGTTTTTGATCAGGAAAATATAACTCATTTTTGAGGAAGTTGGGAGAGCAAATTTCACATTTTAATCAAAGGTCACATCATGAATCCTTGCTATTCCTTTATTGCAGTAAAAGGTAGAATTTGTCATTCACCTTCAACAAGAAAGAATATATGTGTCTATAAAATAAGTAAGAACTTCAGATTTTAAAATCAAAAACTTCTGTAATTTTTATTTATTTATTCAATATGTTCTTCCAAGATCAATATTAATAAAATGCTTAAAATGATTTGGTATATATTTCCCATTTTTTGTATCACCTAAATGAATTAACTGATAACACCTCTCTGTAGATTAAAGTAACATCACAGTCCTGAGGAATTAGGAAATTTCCTAAAAGCATACCTTTATGTGCATACATTCACATAAGCACCCACATCTCTCTTTGCCACTATTTATTGTAGCTTTATATAATCTAAATTCAAGAACACAGTGATTTTTATGATTATTATATTTCTGGTAAAGCCAACAAAGTTTCTTTTACTGTCTCACTATTGGTAGAATCATTATCAAATACTTTCAGTCTCCTATAATTATTGATAATGGGTCATTCACTATCTCTAAAAAGATCATGTACACCAAAGTTAGAAACCATGCTTTCAGTCTTGGTTTATCTAAAATGTGCATCTGAAGGCCTAGTCATGTTTGTTTGAAAAATATTTTCTGAAATAAAAATTAATTGGAACATCACCTCTAAGTTATCCTTTAATTTTTTGTATGAAATGAAATTACTTTTCCAAAAGTTGCTTTACTTGTGATTATGGTTTGCAAACAATTTTCCCAATTGGATTATGAATTCTCTGTAATCAATAATTGTATAATTTTGAATCATGGAAATATTTACACAATCAGCAAAAATCTGTCGTGGTGGTTTGGGATAAATCATCAGCTGTGCTATAAAAAATAATACTAGCAAATAGAATAGATAAATAAAAAGTTCAGTAAAAATTTCAGATGCTTTATGTTATATCACAGTATTTATTTTATCTGGCTGTTTCCTTCTTAATATATAAAATATTACAATTTGGAAAGATAATTTTGAAAGATTTTTCTTACTCCAAGAGAAATATAATATAACTTTAAACATGGATTAAGCATAGCTTTTGCATTTCTTATGTGTTTGGCCAGATCTTGAAACTTTTGGTTTAAATGTATTTTAATTTCCCTTATTCAGCAGTAAAATTTGAAGTGCATAAATATTAAAAGTAATAATTATTGAAAATCAAACATATTAAATGCTCTTTCAACTACTTTTATCAGAGCATCAATTATATACAATTCAAAGCCATGCTTTCTCTTGGATTCCCATATGGTTTTGGAGTTCTAGGTAACAGGTTCTGTAAGCTATAGGTCATCAGTATAAAATAACACATTATCTTAGTAGTCACTAGCAAAAAGTTGATAAATGGTTATTAAAAGGTTTTCATTTCAAATGTGTGTACTACATTGTATCAACCTAAAATCTACAATCATAATGTACAGAACAAAGAGATACAACTGGCATAATGTACAGAACAAAGATACAACTGTGATGTATAAACATGCATTATTTTTCAAAGGCCTCTTTATTTTTTTAATGAGAGAGAGAGAGTGAGAGAAAAAGAAAGAGAAAGATACACATCCAGTGTATCCTCACATATTATTTCCACAAAAATTGTGGGAATTTGCTGGAGCAGCACCAAACATTTTAGAAATAAGAAAATTAAACTACAGGAAAAATAAATGACTCTCAGACTTCTCAGTATTTTCAACTTGACTATATTAGAACTGCTAACTGGAATCCCATACCCTTTATGGAACATTTCTCAAAAGTGAACTGCTTGTGAACCTTGGAAAGTGGAAGTGAAACAGAAGTCTTTATTCTCTGAATGTTATTTTAGAGGCTTTGTGGAACACAGGAAGAGATTTAGGTGGATTCTAGATTTTTCTTGATCTCCTTGGCTCCATATTCATCTCTTCCCATAAAGAAGTTTTGCAGAACAAGAGCAAGCCCAGGTCCATCACAAATGTAAAAGCAGTTTATAAGCTCTAGAATTCTTCTGGTCAAGCTTACTGGGTCTTCTAGGTATAGGATCATGTCATCAGCAAATAGAGACATCTTGACTTCCTCTTTTCCTATTCGAATTTCTTTGATTTCCTTCTCTTGTTTGATGGCTCTGGCTATCGTTTCAAGGAACATATTGAATACAAGTGGTGAAAGTAGACATACTTGTCTTGTTTCTGAATTCAGTGGAAATGCTCTTTCTTTCTCCATTAAGCAAAATGTTGGCTACGTGTCTGTCTTAAGTGGCTCTTACAAAATTAAAGAATCTTCCTTTGATCCCTATCTTCTCCAGAGTTTCGAACATAAATGGGTGCTGAATTTTATCAAAGGCCTTTTCTGCAACAATTGAGATGATAATATTATTTTTATTTTTAATTCAATTTTAATGGTGAATTACATTTATTGATTTGTGTGTGTTGAACCAACCCTGCTTTCCTGGAATGAAGCCCACTTGATCATGATGTATTATTTTTTTATGTGTTTTTGGATCCTGATACATAGAATTTTATTAAGCATTTTTGTGTTTATGTTCATCAGTGAAATTGGTCTGTAGTTCTCTTTTCTTGATGTGTCTTTGTTGAGTTTTGGTATCAGGGTAATATTTGCTTCATAAAAAATGTTTGAGAGGGTATCAACCCTTTTGATTTCATGGAAAAACTTGTAGAGGATTGGGATTAATTCTGTAAAGTTCTGCTGTGAATCAGCCAGGTCCTGGGCTTTTGTCTTTTGGAAAGCCTTTGATTGCTGTTTTGATTTTACTACTTAAAATTGTTTGATTTAGAATTTCAATGTCCTCCCTTGTTAATTTGGGAATTTTATATGTGGCAAGATATTTGTTCATTTCTTCCAGATTATCAAACTTGGAAGAGTATATTTTTTTTCAAAATTCATTCTGATAATCTTTCAGATTTTGATTGAGACAGTGGTGATATCTCCCATTTTCATCTTTGTTTTTATTGATTTGCTTCACTTCATTCTTTCCTTAGGTGAGGTTGTCAAGGAGTCCGTCAATCTTATTTATTTTTTCAAAGAACCAACTCTTTGTTTTGTTGGAGCTTATAAACAATTCCAGCAAAGTGGCTGGCTATCACATAAACACTCATAAATCACTAGCTTTCCTATACTCCCCAGCAACAAGTCCACAGAAGAAGAAATTAGGAAGTCTGACCCGTTCACAATTTCCTCAAAAAGAATAAAATACTTGAGCATCGATCTAACAAAGGATACAAAGAACCTCTTCAAGGAAAACTATCGAACATTAAAAAAAGAAATTGCAGAAGACCTGAATAGATGGAAGAAAATTCCGTGTTCTTAGTTAGGCAGAATCAATATAATCAAAATGGCTTTTCTACCCAAAGCCCGATCAGATTTAATGCAATCCCCATCTAGGTACCAATGGCATTCTTCATGGACATAGAAAAAGCAATTCTCAAATTCGTATGGAATAACAGAAGATCGAGAATAGCCAAAACATTACTAAGCAAGAAAGAGGAAGCAGGAGGTGTCACAATTCCTGACCTGAATTATACTATAGGGCTATAGTAACAAAAACAGCATGGTATTAGTATCAAAACACAAATGAAGACCAATGGAACAGAATAGATGTTACTGAGACAAACCGTCAACTCTAACCATCTGATATTTGATAAAGGAGGCAAAAGGATAGTGTGGAAGAAGGATAGCCTGTTCAACAAACGGTGCTGGACAAACAGCACAGTCATATGCAGACAACTGAAATTGGATCTTTACCTCTCACCTTGAACATTAATCAAATCAAAATGGTTCAAGGATCTGGAAATTAAACCAGAAACTATAAAATAATGAAAAAAAAAATAGGATCAATACTACATGACATAGGTGTCATCACCACCTTTCTTAACAAGACTCCCATAGTGCAAGAATTAAAGCCAGAAATAAATAAATGGGATGCCATTTAACTAAAATGGTTCTGCATAGCTAAATTAGTCTAGAATGTCAATAGAAAACCCACAGAATGGGGGAAAGTCTTTGCCTCCTACACCTTGGATAGAGGGCTAATATACAGAATATACAAAGAACTCAAAAATTGAACACCAAAACCACAAATAATCCATCAATAAATGGGCTTGGGAGCTAAATAGAAATTTCTCACTGGAGAAAATCCAAACAGCCCATAAATATATGAGAAAATGTTCTATATCATTAGCAATAAAATAAATGCAAATCAAAACTTCACTGAGATTCCATCTCACTCCTGTCAGAGTGGCAAAAATGAAGAATACAAACAATGACAGATGCTGGAAGGGCTGTAGGAAGAGGGGAACACTCTCACATTGTTGATGGGACTTCAAGCTTGGACAGACATTCTAGAAAGCAGTGTGGAGACTCCTGGAGAAAACTACAGCTGGAACCATCTTATTACCCAGCTATCCCACTCCTGGGTATTTTCTCAAAAGAGCTAGAATTGGCATATTACAGAGATACAGCTTCATCAATGTTTATCGTAACTTAATTTACTATAGGTAAACTATGGAACCAGCCCAGAAGCCTTTCACTGGACAAGTGGATTCAAAAACTGTAATACATATATACAATGGAATTCTACTCAGCTATTAGAGAAAATGATATCATAGCATTTGCAGCCAAATGGATGGAGATGGAAAAAAATATGCTAAGTGAAATATCACAAACTCAGATTCTCAAAAGCTGAATGCTTTCTCTCATATGTGTAAGCTAGAATACAATTGGAAACATATTGAAAGTAGTCTAAGCTAATAATAACCTGAACATGGGTGAATTTTTACACTAGCAGATGGGGGGACATAGGGAGGGGGACAGGGAGGGAGACTGGAAATAGGAGGGCTATCAAGGCAGCTGGAGGAATGGTGTAGGGAGTTATGAACCCAGTAGGGAACATTTGACTTCCATGAGAAGCCCTACAAACATGGAGGTAAAGTAGGGGAAACATGGGATTGGGGATAATCCAAAGGGGGAAGATCATGAACTGGTATCAGCCTTGGCTTGCTCTGTCATTGTGCATGTGTTCATGAATGTGTAACAACAATTCCCTCTTATATGTAAGACTATGTTAAACAAATAAAAGAAGAAAAAATAAATACACACAAATTTCCTATAGCCCAGATTTCCCTTCAACCAGGCTATCTCTTTTAATATGAACTCCTAAGACCATTCACATCTCCCTCTTCTGTCATGTTGACCTTGTTCAGCATCTATTTCATTAAAAACACTGAATACTGTTTTGAAATGAAATAAGTTCAAAATAACAGCAAAATCCTCAACCAAACAACAACAATAAAAAAATGTAAAAGCAGCAGCTTTCAAAGATCTTCTTCACCAGATTTCATCTGCAGAAGTGCTTAGGAAGTTGGAAGTGCCTCTTTTCAAAATAGATAACTGAATTTTCTGAAGTTTTCTAATTCTGTTTTAGGATTTCATCTCCCTAGCAATATATACAACTTAGGAAAGTATTATTCTTAATTAAATGATGGGTGGGGAGCTTTTAGTTCCATAATATACACAACTTTTCCAATTCTGTGATTAAATCTGACTGAGACATGAGTTTGATGAACTTACATTGCTGTTAATATCAGTATCAAAATAAAAAACAAAGTTCTATTTATTGGTCAAAACTTAAAGAAATGATAAAATTTATAAAGCAGAGTCTAGACATGTATTTACTAAAGAAGAATTGCAATGAGGGAGTCAAAAATTCCAAGTGAGATGAAAGAGAAATAAATGAGAGACTATAACAGGAAAGAATGATTTATAATGAACTGTGCTTCCTTGGTAGTCAATACTGTCTCCTGAGTAGATGTTGATATCAGAAAATACTCACAAAATGAATAATATGGAAAGCACCAAAAGCTCCATGCACTGAAGAAGAAAATATCATGATTATATGAGGAAAGACAAGATTATTTTTTGGTACATAAGGTAGAAAATTTTCAGCAAGTGGAACAGCCAAGATTTATGTTATTCAAACAAATTCTTTGCCTAGAAGAGATACATTATCATGCCAGCAAAAACAATTTAGTGGGAAAGATCTCTAACAATTTAGAAGGGAGATACTTCTGGATACTTCTTTGAGCAATACTATCTGAAACATTCTTTCTCTTCAGAGGATACCTCAGAGAAAAAGGCACCAATAAGTTTTTTCCCAGCTTTTCCAGGTTTTGAGAAAAATTATTCATGCAATATAGGCTCAGGGTCATTGGCCACAACTAGTCACATGGTTCCAATGAACTTTGGGTTGCCCAAAAATTAACCTTTATTTGTGGACAAAAGGTAAGAAAATGAGACACTGGTGACCACAAGTAATATTCTTTACAGATAGCTCAGTGTTTTTCTTTGGCTTTGAGCTTTATGATATTGGGCACATTAGTTAAATTATCTGAACCTCAATTTTCTCATTTGCAAAATGGCAGGCAATAGTATTCACCTAATAGAACAATTAGAGTGTCAGATGAGGTAATTTTTGCAGGCATATGGCATGCAAAAGATTAGTCTTAAAAATAATTACCGTCATCATCATCAATCATCATCATCAATATCAGTATCTACATCACTAGCCCTTGACACCACTTACCACCAAGGCTGATTGATTTTGATAGCTCTAACTAGTATGCATATAAACATAGATTATTAGAGCTAGAAGGAATTTAGCATATTATATAATGTAATCTAATCTTTTCATTCATAAATTAACATAAGCTATATCCGGTCAAATGAGTCACCCAAGTCAAATTTTCCATAGAATCTGATTTACCACCAGGCACCCAAGACCACTTTCCTTTCCACACGTGATAAGAAAATTGAAGTTCTCTTTTAAGCATAGGCTAATGAATAAAAGTTAAACTACCCATATATAATTACTATATTGCTAGTCCTTTTTCATGTTACCATCTATTAATTGACATTTTGAAATCACTTAGAACCTTCCAAAGAGAAGTAGACTTTAAGGACATTTATGAGCATGTTAGAAATTGGTTGATGAAGTAGAGACTGAGCAAATGTATTTTCCAATTTCTGCAAACCAGACACTGAAGAGAATCTTGCATATGTATGAAAATTTCAGCATTTAATGGTGGAAATGAATAATAGGAAAAACATGAATAGATTGGCTTATTTGTAACATTCAGCAAATCACTGAAAGGAAGTACTAATTTATTTTTCTATCAATTTATTTTTTTTCATTTAGTGTATTGTAGTTATACATACAAGTGGCCTTCATTGTGATACATTCCTACATGCCTGTGATATGGTTTGGTAATTACATTCTGCTGTTCCTCCCCATTCCTATCCCTCCTTCCTCCCTCCACAATCTTCCCCCTCCTCCATTGTTATCCTTTCTATTTTCATGAGATTTCACCTTTTTTTTTAAATCTTATTTCTCTTTAGCTTACACATATAAGAAAAGTGCTTTTACCCTTGACTTTCTGGGTCTGATGTATTTCACTTAGCCACATGTTCTACAGTTCCATGCATTTACCAAGAAATAATATAATTTCATCCTTCGAATGGCTAAGTAAAACTCTTCTATCTTTAGTATTCTGATGGTTGTAACCTAAGATGATTCTATAACTTGGCTACTGTGGACTGTGCTGCTATAAATATGGCCATGCGTGTATCACTATAGTAAGCGGATTTCAGGTCTTTTGGATAAATATCAAGGAGTGGAGATTGGGAGGGGTCCTATGGTGGTTCCATTACTAGTCTTTTAAAGAATCTGCATATTGCTTTCCAAAGTGTTCATACTAATTTGAAGCTATAATAACAATGTATATGTATCTTTTCCTGCACATCCTCACCAACATTTACCGTAAGTTTTATTCATTATGTTTGCCATTCTGACTAGAGTGACATGAAATCTCATTCTAAATTTGACTTGCATTTTCATGACGGCTAAGGGTTTTGAAAAATTTTTTATACATAGACATTGCATTTCTTCCTGTAAGCAATGTTTGTTTAGTTAATTTGCCCATTTACTGATTAGATTATATGGTGTTTTGGTTGTTTCATGTTTGTGTGTGTGTGTATGTGTTCTAAATTTCTTGAGATATATTTATTCTGAGTATTAATCACCTGTTAAAAGATTAACTGTAAATATTTCCTCCCATTTTGTAGGCTCTAAGTTCATGCTCTTCATTGCTTCTTTTGCTGTGCAAAAACTTTTTAATTTGAAGCCATCTCACTTCACTTATTGATTGATGATTTAATTCTTTTTTTTTATTTTGAGCAACCTTACAAAATAATATAAAATTATTTAATTCTTGACCTTTAGTAGTCTTATTAAGCAAGGTTGTGCATGAGCCAACATGTTGGAGTGTTCTTCTAGTAGTTGCAGTATTTGTAGTTTAATTCTCAGGTCTCTGATTCACTTTGAGTTGACTTTTGTACAGGGTGACAAATAGGGATATAGTTGCATTCTTCTACAGACACTTATCAAGCTTTCCCAGCATCATTTGTTTAAAAAATCTGTTTTCTCTAGTGTATGTTTTTGGCATTCTTACCAAGGATCAAATGACTCTATAGGTTTGAATTTGTGGCTGTGTGTTATATTCTATTCCATTTATTTATGTGTTCGGTTTTACACCAGTACCATGCTGTTTTGGGAACTATAACTCTATAGTATATTTTCAGATGAGATGTGATGCCACCAGAATCACTCTGATTGGTCAGGACTGCTTCAACTATTCTGCATCTTTTATTCTTCCATAAAAATTTTAGAATTGAATTTACTAGTTCTGTGAAGAATGTCACTGTTATTTTAATGGAGATTTCATTGAATCCATATATCACATTTGGTTATATGAGTATATTGATCATATTAATTCTGAGTATCCAAGAGCATGGAAGGTCTTTCCATCTTCCAAGTTTTTCTTCAATTTATTTTCTTCACTGTTGAAGTCTTTCATCTCTGTTTAAATTTATTCCCAAGTTGATCTTTCTTTTTAAGGATATTGTGAAAGAGTTTTTCCCTAATTTATTTCTTAGCAAATTCACTATTGGGTTATAGGAAAACTATTTATTTTTGTATGTTATTCCCATATCCTGATACTTTGTTGAACTTTTTTTTTTATCAGTTCTAGAAGTCTTTTGGTGGAGTATTTTAGATCTTTTAAGTACTTAATCATATGTTCAGCAAGCAGAGATAATTTGACTTCCTCTTTTCCTATTTGTATCCATTAATTTCCTCCTCTTGCAAAAGTTGAAAGAAAAATATTGAATGAAAAATGTTGAGAGTAGGCAATAATAAGACTCAAATCTCAACAAATCTGTTTATTTACTTTATTTTGAAAAAACAGAGAAGGACAGTGAAAGAAAGAATCAATTTTTTTTAATTTTTTAATGTGGATTTGTTGCTCTGACACTTCATTGAATATGTGGAGCCAGGGTACAAACCCATGTCTACGCATATGCCTAGCACGAAATTTAAAAACTGAGCCACTGTTCCACCCCCAAATCTGTTTATTTATAATAAAATACAAATCATTCAAAGAAAGGAAGAACAATATTGAATAAAAGAGGTGAGAGCGGACAGCCTTGTCTTGTTCCCGACTTTAGTGGGAATGCTTTCAGCTTTTCTCCATTTAGTATTATACTAGCTGAGGATTTAGCATATATAGCCTTGACTTGAGACCCTAGCAGGAGCAATTAGGCAAGAGAAAGAAATCAAAGGGATAAAAATAGGAAGAGAGGAAGTCAAACTCTCTCTATTTGCTGATGACATGATCCTGTATCTGGAAGATCCAAAAAACTCCAT
>PVKS010014933.1:0-47188 GCA_004027875.1 Aplodontia rufa | reverse complement strand
GGAGGGAAAGGGGGAAGGAGGATTAGGAGGAGGAGGAGAAGGAAGGGGAGGAGGAGAAGAAGGAGGGGAGGAGGAGAAGGAGGAAGGGGGAAGAGGGAGGAGGAGGAGAAGGAAGGGGGAAGAGGGAGGAGGAGGCAGGAGGAGGGGAAAGGGGGAGGGGAGGAAGAAGGATGCTTAGCAGGGCCCATGGACTGGCCATGGCTAGAATTTAGGGAGGGGCCCACAAACTTGGGTCAGAGCTAAGTGTGTCCTTGCTGCTCCTCTCTCTAACAGATGGTATTTCCTCCAATTACACATGAGGCACAGCCAAGCCAAGCCCCTCCTGGTATCCGCAGTGCCTGGAATTTGGTCATTTGTCCTGTGGTTGCTGCATATATCTCCAAACGCCATTTGCACTCAACGCTGTTGCAAGGTCACCGCAGTTACTAACTAGGCCCACTGCTAGACCTTGCGATTTAATGGGTTAATAAATAGTACATATGTGTGCGTATCTCATGACTTTGACTTTCAACATTTGGTAGCTAGGTTTTGATAGGATTGGTTTCCTTTAATTCTTTGCGTTTTGGCATCTAAAGCCTGTATTCTGAGAAGGGGCTGGAAGGACAGGGTAAGTGCTCCCCCACCCCAGCTTGCGGCTCCTCCACCTGCGGCCACCCGTGTGCAGCTAGCGTCTCCCGAGAGCTCCTTTGCAGCTGGGATGGGTCTGCATATTTGCTGCTGTGGTCACAGCATCTGGTGTGGCTCAGAGCTGTGTTTAATTTCTGTGTGTTGCATCCAACTGAAACAAAACGGTTTGGCAGCCTTGGCCAGGAGGCCCAGATCTCCCAGGAGAGGCCACAACCTCCCCAGCCCGGCGATTGCTCAGTCCGAGGCTTATCTGAGCCCAGCTCCGGCCCACCAGACCCCTCGCGCCTCATCTATCTGAACTCTGGGTCGTCAAATCATCACAGGCCACGGGCATTTTCAAGAGGGCTGCCTAAAACCCCACTGCCTTGTGTGATTAGGGCCTCTCTTCCCCACCTTGCTCCAGAGATGCCTTTCCATCCTCCATTCCTTGCTTTATAAGATAAATAGATAAAAGCAGAACTTTTGGAAGCCAGGCAAGACGCACGCTAGACGGCAGTTTGGGGCCACAATGCACTGATCAAAACGCCTACACATTTTAATGTGCTTTTCAAAGGAGCATTCAAAGGCGGGGAGTGGCAGAGGAGCATGTTGAGTGGAATGGAAAAAAAAAAAATCAAAACAGCTCTGAAAGAAAAACAAGACATCGGGAGGCTGGGCCCTGAGTCACCGAGGTTCCCAGAGCACAGCCCACTCCAGCTGGCCTCTGGCCCCACACGCGGCCTCTCTGGCTGCCTTTGTCTTCCACAGTCCTCCTTTGAAGCTTGCTCTGCCCAAGCAGCCTGGGGCGGGCGCCCAGCAAATGCTGGTTGAGCAACCAACCCCCAGTGAGAAGGAAGAGCCAACAAGCACTTAGCCAAGGTTCAGGAGAGGACTGGCGTCTGTTTACTACGCTGTAACGACGACGGCCCTTTCTGGAACATTCACCAAGTGCCTGAGAGACAGTTGCTCCTATCCAAGTGGCTTCTGAGGCTACAGTGCTGTCCCCACACCAGGGAGAGGGAAAAAATGTCTGAGCGTCACAGGGGAGGCGTGAAGAGCCAGGCCTGGGGTGATGGGGCCACTGCACCCCAGCTCCCGGGCAGTCATGTGGACCCTCTGATGTCCCCAGCTTTTTCTTTGAGCAGAGGTTTTGGTTGTTGGTGATCTCTCCCTCCCTCTCTCTGTTTCTTTCTTTCTTTCTTAGTACTAGAGATTGAGCCCAGGGGTACTTTACCACTGAGCTATGCTCCCAGAAATCTTGTTTTTTTTTCTTTTCTTGTCTTTTTTTTTTTTTTTCTTTTTTCAGTCAGGGTCTTGCTAAGTTTCTGAACCTGGCCTCAACCTTGCAATCCTCCTGCTTCAGCCTCCTGAGTCGCTGGGATTACAGGCATGTGCCACTGTACCCAGCTGTTGTTTCATTTTTCTTTATTAGGTGTAGAGTTGTAACTATTAAATATCTAATTCCGCCTCACTTTCCGGTATTATTCCATCTTCAACATTCTCCTCTGCAAGTCCATCATAAGCATAGGTTACTTCATTTTATCAAGTGCAAATGGACCATAATTTAATGAACTAATCCCCTGTCCTCAGGCGCGTGGGCTGTGCGAAGCTGTTCCCTCCGTTGGATGGTGGGGTCTTGGTGCGTCACACTTTAGACCCGTTCTCTGCTATTCATCAACACTGGGCTTACTCTGTGCCAGGCATCATGGGAGGCTGGAGGATCAGCCCGGCACAATCCCGTCTCTTAAAATGCAGTGTAAATAACTTTAATCCAAAGCAGGTCACACCTGCCATCAGCAGATAGCCAGGACTTCTCTGTGATGCAGAAGAGTTTTGCTGGACTTCATGGGCTCTTAAGACAGTCCCACAAGAAAACCTAAGACTTTGCCTCCGTAGCTCAAGGCAAGGCGAGGGGTGGAGGTCCAGCAAAAGGGTGGGTTAGGGTGGCCTGTCAGCGGGCAGGTGCCACCCGAGGCAGGAGGGGCTCCTGGGCTTCATCTCCAGTGCCGAGTCAGCTGGTTGCTGTCACAGTGGTGGAAACATTAGCGACTGCGAGGACCCACGTGGAAGAGAAGTAGGGACGGCGCTGTTCGAGGCCTGTCCCCGGCCTGAGACGTCTATCTTGGCTGGGCAGATGCTAAACACCCTGCCTCCGAGGTCCAGGCCTCTTGGGCCCGTTCAAATCAAGATTTGTTCTGGGTCTCGGCGTCTCTCTTGGAGAGCTCTCAGCCTCCTGCCGTTGAAGCAGCTGCCCCTGAGCCAAAGTGGGGAGCAGAGGGCAGCAGGGAGGCTGCAGGGCTTCACCAGCCTCGGCCCCGGCTGCTGAGAGGCCAGGCTCTTCCCCTTCCGACTGCTTGCGGTCCTTTGGCTGTTGACAGGCATGCGCCCCTCGGGCTGTGTGGCGCGATCGTGAGCAGCAAGTGGCTTTGGGGGCTGGTATAGGACGTGGCCTTGCCTATCTGCTGACCCCATGTGGTCCTTTTCCAGCCCTCAACGGTGCCATGACTCAGCAGCCCCAGGAGGGCTTCGACAGGAGCTCAGAGGATGCGGAGGCCTGGATGACGGCCGTGCAGGAGCAGCTGCGGATCAATGATAACACCCAAGGCCCCCGCGCCGCCCTGGAGGCCAGGCTTCGGGAGACAGAGGTAGGTAGGCCCTGGACTCGGGCTCTGTGGCCCTTGGTGTCCCTTCCCCTCGACCTCAGCTTTCCTACCTGTTAGAGGCAGAGGTACTGCTCTGGCTCTGAGCACAGCTGTCCTGGACACTGGGACACAGCTGTCCTGTGCTGGGCTTGGGGCACACTGGTAGCAAGGGTCTGGGGCCTCCTCTGTCCTTCTGGTCCTAGCTGGGACCACCTGTGCAGCCAAGTGGGTCCTGCACTCTGCTGGCCCAGGTGTGGCCTTATAAGGTAGGTCTGAGTTGAGCAGATCTGCCTTCAGCAGGGTGGGGAGGGGACTCTGTCCAGGGACAGGAGTGGTACCCTGGTCTCTCCAGAGCAGGACCTTGGTCCATATAGCACTAAGCAGTTGTGCTGGTGCCCAGTGGCTGATCTGGCATCATGGTGCCCCCCTCTGAGGGGGTGCTGCCCTAAGCCAAGGGACAAGAGCAAAGAACATAGAGTGCAGAATTTCCATGATGATGCTGTGTGTCCTTCACCGAGCCCCTGTACCTCTCTGTGCCTCAGTAATCTCTAAGTGAAGCAGTTCACTTAAATACCTCTGGGGTTATGCCATTTGGAAATCTTAATTCTAACATATCACCTAACCTGACAGTGGTTGTGTGTGTGTATGTGTGTCATTGGGGATGGAAGTCGGGGGTGCTCTACCACTGAGCTATAGCCCAGCCCTCAAGCTGGGCTTGGGCTTGGGGTCCTCCTGCCTCGGCCTCCTGAGTCACTGGGATTCCAGGTGTGTGCCACTGCACCTGGCTACAGTGGTTCTTCTGGAGGGGAGGGTCTGCCTTTTCCTGTGGCAAAACCCTCCTGCCTCACTGGACAGTCCCCACCGCCATCCTGTGCCTGCTTTTGCGTGCGCTTGTTCCAGATATCTCATCTGCAGCATGTATTGCTGCTTTGGATGCGGTCAGTAAGGAAGAATTGGCATCATTTCAGAATCTGCATCTGGTTCCAGGAGGGAGGAGTCAGCTTCTGCATTTCGCGGTTGGGGAGCCCGGTCTCGATGTGCATGTATGGGCTCATCCCTAAGATGGGGCTCATGCTGTTATTCTCCTCCTCTGCAACCTTGCGTGGCTCCCCACTGCCCACCAAAGGAAAAAAAAATTCACCCTGTGTGAAAAGCCCTCCACTACCTACATGTGTACCAACCTCAGCTGCCCCCACTGTCACGACTCCCAACTCCTACCCTCCCAGGTGTCCTGTCACCGAGGACTTGCCCATGTGCTGCATCTACTTGGAATGTCCTTGGTCTGAGTGAGCTTGTGAAACGAAAGCCCCCTTGTCCGTGAGTCTGTCCTGACCCACGTCCCTTTCCCCACCCCTGCTCCTGACCTCTGAGAACACTACTGCCCTGCGTGTGGGTCCCTGTCCAGTTCTGACCCTTGGTAGCTCTGTGGCCAGAGCGAGTCTTGTGCCCTTCTGGAAGCTCATCTTCCCACCGTGAAGCAGGGAAGGGCCCCTCACCCTTGAGCTTCCAAAGGGCTGCAGGAAACTCACGGTGGAGTTTCAGGAGGGCCGTGGCTCAGTGGTAGAGCACCGCCTAGCACGTGGGAGGCCCTGGGTCTCATCCCCTGCACTGTGGGATTCAGAGATGCCAGGACCCCAGTGTCCTGCTCAGTGGGCACTGCTGGTCAGCTGGTCCTGGCTGGGTTGAAGAGAAGCCCCAATTAACCCCATTCCTCCATCCAGTTACCCCAACCTTTCGGTGCTCACTGACTGCTTCACATGAGTAACTACGGCTGCTGCTCAAGAGCTCCCTCCCAGGGCTGAGCAACCCTTGCCAGTGCTGCTGGCCCACGCCCTTGCTGGGCATGGACCCCAAGAGAACCAGGGGAAGAGCGTAACCACCAGGGCCACAGAGCAGGGCAGGATGGACTTCCAGAAATCTGGCTCCACCGGCCCAGCTACAGCCTCGGGCTGCTCCCAGCAAACGTCCCACGCGGTGACATTTCCAGGCAGGTGTCTGCCCTTGAACACGTGGGGCTTGGTGTTCTGCTGTGGGGACTGGCCCGCTCCTCTCCTTTTCAAGGAAGCATCAAACTTACTTGCTCAAAAAGGGCAGAGGGTCTCAGGTCTCTCAAGCCAGCCCTGGCCTCAGCCTCCCCAGCAGCGGGGACAGCAGGTGTGCACCACTGTGCCTGCCTTGGTGCCCTTGACTGTAAAACTGGAATTGCCATCAAGTCCATGTAGCAAACATGTCCCCTTGATCGTTTTGGGAGTCGGAGATACCATCTCCTTAATTACAATCATTAATCTCTCTCTGGATGGCAAGAAATCCATCCTCAGCCTTGTGGGACCTGTTCCTGAGACGTGTGAAATGGCCTGGCCGGGGAGGGGTTGTGAGGCTCTGTCCAGAACATTCTGCAGTGGCCCTGGGGTCTTCATTCTGCACTGGTCACTAAGGCACCTCTGTCCCCGACATTGCTGCCTGCCGCTGAGCGGCTGCAGGGGACCCCGTCTGGTGCTTGCTGCAGCCACTGCCCTCTGTGACCCTGCAGCGTCCTGCCACTTTGCCCCTGGGGCACCGGCTCACTCTTCTCTACCTGTCCCCCCTCCCCTGGGGCACAAAGGCAACCTGTGGGAGCAGCTTGCTCAGTGTCCTCTCTGATAACACAGGGGCGGGGAAGTCCCTTTCTACTGCACGTTGTTGCCGGTGTCCCGTGAGGAGCTCTGCCGAGCAGCTCAGCAGTTTGCAGTGGGCCTGCTTCTTAAATTACCATGTGAGGTGGGCAAAGCAGGGGTTGTTACTGCTGTCTGGGGACATGGAAGGGAAGCCCAAAGTGGCCTGATGACCTGCCATGGCTCACAGCTGTCGTTGGACAGCACTGACACCCAACCTACAGAGAAGGTTCAGACACAACCAGGCCCCAGGATCCTCAGCCTGAGAAACTGACTGCAGGTCCCGCAGAGAGATGGGTTGGGGAGCTGAGCTTGCATTTTAGGCAAATGAATGCTACCGGTAAGCACCGAGCAAGGGAGGGGCAGGTAATAACAGCAGCTGGTGACGAGAGCTAACAGCTGCCCTGTAGCTCCTGGTGTATACTGTGACCCTGGGCCATATAACTGTGATCTTCCTGCTCTATAGTCTAGAGGACTTAAGTTCTGGGACAGAGGTCACACAGGTAGTGGGGAGTGGCCTGGAATTGAAAGCAGTCATATTTGACTCCAGAGGTCACGCTTTAGCTGCCAAAGAACGGGGATAATAACAATGATGAACGTCAGTAACGCATGTTAATTAGAGGTTACAGATTGCCAGACCTGCAGTGTTAGTCTGGGTCCTCCAGCCTCCAAGAGGCTGACGCTGAGATGAGATCAAATGGGCAGAGGGTGTATTAGGGGAAACACCCCTGAGAGAGGCAGGGAGGAAGCTGGGGGTGCTGGGAGACCCAGGACAGGTCCCAAGGCCAAGGAGCAAGGGGGGCACTGGGTGGGAACAACTAAGGCTTCTGTGGGTTCCGGGGGAGGGGGCAAGGCCCCAGGATGTCTGTCAGTTAAGTTACCTGCCAGAGCACCCCTGTGTCTCCCGGGGACAGAGCTGCCGTAGAGTTCCTGCCCATGGTTGGCTATCTGTGGGAGTGAGGACTCAGTGCAAACCGGGGGACAGGGTTGCTGATTCCAAAAGCTCCACGGGGGCCCCGGGCCATGCCGGCTTCCCATGGCGCTGAGAGGTGGCACATCACGGCCATGTGCACTGCGATGTGCACAGCACGCATTTTTGCTTTTTCTCCTGGAAAACAATCGGAGAGGGAGGTCCTAGAAACCCCATTTCGCAGTGGGAGCTTCCGTTGCACCAATGAGAAAACCGGCAGCTCAATTTACAAAGCAAAATTAAGGAACCAACCCAGATGCCCCTCACTGGGCGAATGGATCTGAAACCCGTGCTATACGCACACCATGGAGTTCCACTCAGGATTACAGAAACAACGATGTCGCAGCCTTTGAAGGTAAATACGTGGCGAAGGAAGAAATCATGCTGAGCAAAGTTAGCCACACCCAGAGAGTCAAGGGCCGAATGTCCTCACTCATCTGTGGAGGCTGGCGCCTCCTGGGGAAAGGTGGTCAGCCTCATGTGTTAGACCCAGCAAAGGCGTAGTAACACATAATCTAGGGCAACCATAGATATGTATTGGGAAGGAGGGAGCCGGGGGCAGGTGGGGAAGGGGAGAGGGAGGGAGAATAGGGAGGGACCTAGGGAGTAATCTGATTTAAGAATATATACATATCAGGGGCTGGAGTGGTGGCTCAGCGGTTATGGCGCTTGCCTTGCATGTGCGAGTATGCGGGTTCAAACCCCAGCACCATGTACACAATGAAGTGTCTGAGCAACGAAAGTCCATGAGAAACTAAATAAAAAATTGATTCTATCTTTCTCTCCCTCACTGTCCCTCTCTCTTAAAAAAAAAAAAACAAAATATATATATACATACATATCATATTGTTACTTTGGATGCATTTTTGATTATACAATAACTAAATTTCTTAATAAATAAAAAAACCTGAGAAAATCAAGTTCATGGGCAGAACGAGTGTGTCTGAGCTCACAGGTGCACAGGGACCCAGTGGGCCAAGACGGGACTCACTCTCCAGGACCAGCTAACCTCACGCCTCCTTGTCCCGGCCTGGGAGCCAGGAGCAGGTGTCCCATGGTCATGGAAGAGGTGCGCAGGGCTGTGACTTGGGCCCAGCTCCGCAGAGTCTTGGCTCTTTGTCCCATGCCACTTCTTAGGGTGTCTGTCTGCACTTTGCCTGACCCCATGACACTGGCTCTTGCGTCCACAGAAAATCTGCCAGCTGGAGCCCGTGGGACGTGTGAAGGTGGACCTGGTGTTGCAGGCGGCCGAAGCCCTGCTGGCATGCTGCCACGAGGACCAGAAGCCTGAGATCCTGGCCCGGCTGAGGGACATCAAGGCCCAGTGGGAGGAGACGGTCACCTACATGACTCACTGTCACAGGTAGGGCAGCCAGATCAGGGGACTCTGCCAGGTCTGCATCCTTAGCTGCCACTGACCCTCCTTGCCCACCATCACACTGGCCTGCAACCTCGCTGTCTGGGGGACATTCTTCTGGGGACAGGATGTCCGTTTGGGATTGGAGCCAGCTCTGCCTCTTCCTAGTTTTTAGGAAGCTTGATGATGATAGTAGACACATCAGGTTTGCTAGTAGTCTGTAGACTGCCCACACCTGACCTCCCGCAGGACGGCAGAATGGCCCTGGAGCAAGGAGGCCTGGCCTGCTGGCACTCAGCCAGATTCTCTGCCTGTATGAGGGAGCCAGGTTTGTGGGGTGTAGGTTGGAGAGGAGGGACAGAGACTCAGAGAGACCTGGCCTCCATTCATGCCAGGTGCCTGGTGCCAGGTGCCAGGTGTGTGATCTTGGGAAAATTACTTGACATTTTTTTTTTTTTTTGCCATGCTGGATTGGAACCCAGGGCCTAGCACATACCAGGTGTACTATATACCAGTGAGCCATGTCCCAGCTCCAGCTGCAGGCACTTCCTCTGGCCATAGGGGTAACCGAGTGCTTCTGAAGGTAGCAAGGAGGATAGAAAGGGGCCCGCAGGCAGGAGCTGCCGCCCTCTCTCCACCTTTACAAAACAAGAATGGAGCAGTGTGGGAATGACTTCCTACCACCGTGCTCTTTTCTAAACCCTATCACTTGAAATTCCAAACAAAATGGCCTGATGTTTGCTGGCTGGAACAATGAGGGCATCACTACTTTACAAACGGGGAAACTGAGGCAGGTGGGGGGTGGTTACACTGAGAGTTCATGGCACCCCTGGAGCCCAGATGCAGGCCCCCCAATCCTCTGTACCCACTAGATAGTAACTAACAAGCCCACAGGCACAACTGTGCTCTGAGTGTCAATGGCACAGTCCCAGTGGCCTTCGCCTGACTGGCTGAGCTCAGCACATAGCAGGGTTCCTGACCATGTGTTCAGAGTCCCAACCCCACCGAGGAGGGATTGGAGGGATCTGAGCATGGATCATGGATGTTCAGGGGCAGAGTTGGGGTGCTAGCATGTGCCAGCAGCCACAACCCCTGGGCACATCGCCTGGCTGGTTGTTCTCAGGGCACACCTGAGCCTTGGCCTCACCTTGCAGGACAGGAGGGTCCTTCCTGCAGGCCTGAGGGAAGGTCCAGAATCTGGGCTGTTGACCAGCTGCCCAGGTGACTATGGGGCACAGCACCCCTGGTGTTGGGGAGTGGCAGTGGCTTGGCCTCCCTGTCCATCCACAGGGCCTCACGGTCTCTGTGCCCACAGCCGCATCGAATGGGTGTGGTTGCACTGGAGCGAATACCTGCTGGCCAGAGACGAGTTCTACCGCTGGTTCCAGAAGATGGTGGTCACGCTGGAGCCCCCAGCGGAGCTGCAGCTGGGCCTGAAGGAGAAGCAGTGGCAGCTGAGCCACGCCCAGGTGCTGCTGAACAACGTGGACAACCAGGCCATTCTCCTGGACCGGCTGCTGGAGGAGGCAGCCTCCCTGTTCAACAGGATCGGGGACCCCAGTGTGGATGAAGATGCTCAGAGGAAGATGAAGGCAGAGTACGATGCAGTGAGGGCCAAAGCCCAGGTGAGGCTTGGTGGGCTGTCTGCACCCCTTTTCCACTTATCCACCCGACTCCCCACTGCCAAGCCATGTGTCCAGTCACCCAGCACCCACCCCCTCCAAGCCATCCCTACCTCGTCACCACCTGCTTCCCCAGTGCCAAACCTGTTCACTCCCCACGGCACCCCATCCCACCCACTCCCCATCCACCTGTCCAGGCTTTCATCTGTCTACCTCCCCACCAGCCTAACCGGTCCATCCATTCAACCACGTGACCATCTGTCATTCACCTACCCAACAGCCCACTCGCCTCTTCACCCATGTCCCACCACCTACCCTCATCTCCTGTCTCCTCCTCTTATCCATCCACCACCTTCCACCCGCCCACCCATCTATCCTGCCACCCACCACCCACACACCCAGAGCAGTTCAGGGCTTCACACACCTGTGGGCTTGGTACGCAGGTGCTCACCCAACAGTGACATTCATCTGCACCTCCTCTCCTGCCTCCTCCTCCCCTCCTCCCTCTAGCCCTGCTCCTTTGGTCCATAGCCTGTCCTCTGCTGGTTCAAGTGCTATTTTTTAGAAGTTCTATTTGGCTTTTTTTTTTTACGTCCCCTCTTCTTTTTTAAACTTCCTTTTCAGTCTGAAACTTTGCATTCCTCCCGGATGTGGATCATATCCGTGATCGTTCTAAGCTTGTGTGCTTCATGGGCTCCCACAGACTGTCAGGCAGCTGAAGTTCCAGGGCTTCCTGCTCTTAGGGTCATTTCCTTGGGGGGCTTTGTGAGCCAGAGCTGTGAGCTCACCCCAAGGGGGCTCTCCGTGCACCCCGTGGCTGCGTGTTGGTGTCCACAGGGCTCCCCTTCATGTTCTCCTGAGTCAGCTTCTCCCTGGGGGCCCCTGAATCAAGTGGGTTCTCTAAACCTGAACCCCAAACCACCATTAAGTGACAGGCCCCTGGCTCTATATTCCTAGTTTACTGATTTTGTTTCTTTTACACCCAGTCTAAAATGCAAGTTTCTGTCCCAAACTGTGTTTATGGAAGTGTTTTTCTATTTCATGTTTGGCAGGCGTGGGAAAGTGGCCCCTGGACAGCTGTCCCCCTTAGGTGTCTCTTCTTCCTCTGGGCCCAAAGTTCACGCCCACTGCAGCCTAAGTGTTCACCCCGGCTTCTAGAAACAGAGCCTCAGGTCTGGCGCAGGGTCCAGGCGGTTCCTCAGCACCTTCCCTCCT
Source organism: Aplodontia rufa (assembly GCA_004027875.1). Taxonomy (NCBI): domain Eukaryota; kingdom Metazoa; phylum Chordata; class Mammalia; order Rodentia; family Aplodontiidae; genus Aplodontia; species Aplodontia rufa. Next base: position 36,125 of record PVKS010014933.1, on the reverse strand, counting down.
GGTCTCCTTCCCGCTGTGCCTCCTGTACAGAGCTCTCTCCACCTTCCCCATGTTCCTGCTGGGCTGGCAGCAGGGCATTCAGTTATCCAACCCTCCATAGTGCTGGGGCCGGAGGTCTCCTGAGCAACCCGTGCCAGCATTTGGAAAGCCAGTTCCATAATACAAAGGGACAGGGAATCCATTGGTTGCCGATGGCCCCTGAGTGCTTGGGAAGGGACTGAATTCGAGGCCAGGCTCTGTGGCTTCCCAGCTGGGTGGCCTCGGGCAGCTCACCCTACAGTAGCCAGGTTGCAAGAGCAGAATAAACTACCTTTGAGCTCTTGAGAAATCGGCAGCGCTTTCCCAGTGAGGACAGCCTCACTGGCCCTGAGAAGAAATAGCAATGGCGTCCTTGTTTGACCTACAGCAGGTGCTTGCGCTATTGACTGGGTGAACGGGACCCCACCCATGCAGCCTGAAGGCGAGCAACCAGCAGGGCCCAGTGGCAGTAGCAGGAGGCTCCCAGGACAGCTGCTCAGGGCTCAGGGACGGAAGGGTGCAGCGGGTATTGGGTTTGGTGCTTGCAGATGCAGCCAGTCGGCCTTGTCCCACATTGCCAAGTCCCAAGTGGCCAGGGCAGGCTTAATAGCGATTCTCTCTCCAGGTCCACCCCTCGGGCCTATAAAGGGCTAGTGCCAAGCAGCAGAGAACCCCTGGTGCGGGGTGCAGAGGAGAGGGAGCGGAAGGGGGTTGGTGTGCACATGCATGCATGGTGGGCGGGTGCCAAGGTGCCACTGGGCACTAATTCTGTCCTTGATGCAGAAATGATCACCTCGGAGTGATCCAAACAACCGTAGAAGTCACGACTCTAGTCAGCAAGCACTCCTTTTCTAAGCCCCTTCCTGCCTCTGACCCCATTTGATTCCCCCAGCCTTCTTATGAGTAGACAAAGAAGATGTTATTGGATTTGTTTTCATATTAAAAAAAAAAAAAAGACTAAGGGTCAGACAGCCATGGCTGCTGGATAGAGACAGAAGTTCTGGTTGGCTCCCCAGGGGGCTCATGTACTGTACCTGTGCCATCGGCAGAGAGCTGGCCCCAGAGCTGGACAGGCTAGGAAGTGGGAGACAGCCAGGTGGGGTAGTTCAGGGCTCCTGGGAGAGGGAGCTCTTGCTTCCCGGGATTTTCATGGGCAGTTGGTTCCTGGGGGGCAGCAGCGTGGGACCTCCATTGAGATGGCAGAAGTGAGGGGAAAGCTGCCTCCTGGGGAGCCCCCTGGAGTTGCCAGAGGCCCCAGTCAGTGCTGACCCTAATAGGCAATGGGCTGCTGGCTTGTGGGGGTGACTGCTTCCAGAACTGCATTCCATTTGGGGTCTTCCGCTGGTGGCTGAAGTCCTTGGACCCTGGATTTTCTCTCCCTGGCCCCAGAGGTTGGCGATACTTCCTTCTCAGAGGGAGCCCGCTTAAGTTTAGGGTGCAGAGTGCGTGGAGCACCGTGGGCCCTCCTCGGCCCCCCATCTGGCCGAGGGGAGGCTGAGAGCTGGAGAGAGGGCGGGCATTTTTTTTTTAAACACAGAGAGAGGGAGAAAGAGAGAGAGAGAAAGAGAGAGAGAAGCAATTTTTATTTAGTTTTTCATGTGACTTTCATTCCTCTGACACTATGTTGTGTACGTGGTGCTGGGGTTTGAACTCAAGTATTTGTGCATGCGATGCAAGCGCGGTAACCACTGAGCAACCCCTCCAGCCCCGAGGGCAGGCATTTTGCTGTATCTTTCTGGGTTTTGGAGACAGAGCTCCCCTTAAATCCCCAGAGGGCACTATGAGCTTCGGAACACCTGGATGCTACCAAGGGCCCATGTGAGAGGCCCCCAGAACCAACCTCTTGGGCACACCCTGGCCTCCTGATGTGGGACACAAGGAAAATGTTCCTGCTTCATCCCAAGCAGGCAATGCATATCCAGTGGTCCCCACAGACACCTGGTGGCCCAGACACCCCTGGTCACCTGCTCTGCAGGGCTGATGAAGACCCCACCTGGCATGAAAGGCTCTCCTTGTCACAATGACAAGGGAGGACCTGTGGGCATCAGTGCTGGGGTGCTCCTCTGGCTCCTGACCTGGGGTAGGGCGGGTCTGGGGTATTGATGCTTCTCCTTCCACCAGCCAGAGCCCATCTCCCATCCTCCCGCAGTTAACAGGCCCTGCACAATGGACTATTCTTCATGACCAACCTCTGCTGTTGACCGTGAGATCCGGGCTAGGGCACAGGCTGGCCTAGCTAAGCTTAGCACGCATCAGTCCAGAGCAAGCCCAGGGAGACACAGGCAGGAGGCCGGTGCCAGGAGTGACCTGCTTGTTTTGTTTAATCCACTGCTTCCGTTTTCCAGAGCAGCATCCTCTTTCTTGCAGCCTCTAGGCGGCCCTCAGAGAAGGCTTGTTTGCCGACCTCTGAGCCGCGAGGCAGAGCTGTTTCCAAGGCCCTTTGAGGAGACAGAAATCCACGCTTCCCTTGCTAATTGACTGGGTTTTGACATCCCTGACAGCTCTACTGAGCCACAGGTGGCCTAATGAGAAGGCGGAGCGCTCTGCCAATGGTCACTCCTGTCATCTTCCCACGCTGCTCTGCCGTGAGCGCTGTGCTGTGCCTGGCGCTGATCTCATCTGGATGCCTGCCCTGCCCAGCCCTCCTCCCGAGCGCCTGCTCCCCATCACAGAGACTTTTATTTACTCTGGACTTGGCGGGTGCCAGCACCTCCTCGTTCACACAGTTCACACACTGGGAGTCACCCATGGGCTCTCTCCAGGGACGTGGGGGTGGGGGGAGGCTTCCCTCCCACATCCATCTCCATCAGTGGGCCCAGATGGGCTGGCTCCTCCCGGCCCACAGCGTCTCATAGATGAGCCTTCCCTGGGGATGGAGGGGAGCTCAGGTTCCAGCGGGTGCAAATAAATCCTTGGGGTGGGGGAGCCAGCCAGGGAACTGGCCAGAAACACCAGGGGACTGTCCCTTCAAAGGTCCCCTTTGGGGTGCAGGCACTTGTGTTGAGAGAACTCCTCAGTTCTTGCCTGAAGGGCTTGGTCTACAGGTTGGGTTCTCCATCTCTAAAATGCGAGCATTTCCTCCTGTTTGTGATGGTTGTCACGAAGGTTGAAGTGAATGGGACGATTTCCCGGTCCACTTGCCTGTCCGCTCTTCCCATTTGAGAGCTTCCGACTTGGCCTCATGGAAGGCAGGGGCCCTCCTGGGCATGGCCTCGCTGCCTGGAGAAAAGCCCAGGCCAGCAAGCTAAAGCTCAAATCCAGCCCCACTCCTGTTGGTGTGTGCCCTGGGAGGGGGCCACGCTTTTCACATTTGTAAATGGTTGGGAAAAAATTAAAAGCTGGCTACTTCATGATGGGTGCAAATGACATGAAATCCCAGTTTTGCTGCCCAGAAAGTTCCACTGGAACACAGCCACTCTTTACAGACTGTCTGTGGGGGCCTATGTCCTTCAACAGAAGTGGCCGTTCAGTGGTTGAAGGATTGCAGTAGACACCGAGGCAAAGCCAAGAACTTGTCCTCTGGGGCCCTTGACAGAAACCGTCCGCCAGGCCCCAGCTTGAGCAGTGACGTTGGTGTGCGACCCTTGCTGCTTGAATCTTGACTCCCTGCCCTCCCAACTCCAGTTGGACAGGGCAGGAGGGAGGTTCTGTGGCGGTTGTGAGTGTTAAAAGATGGTGCGTGCGTTCCAGTCGCACTCTGGTGTTTGTTGAATGACACTGTCATTCCCTTGACTTTCCTTGGACCCCTCGGAGGCAGACACTCAGGGTCTGCTCTTCCTGTCACTCAGGGGCCTGTCTTGAGCCAGACCCCTGATGAGGGAGATCTTATTGTTAGGGAAGAAGAGCCTCAGGCACCGAGGAGATCATTCCACACCCATGTCCAGCCCCAGGCAGTGGGCTCACTGGCCCAGGATCACCGGACCACAGAGCCTCATGCGGAGGACCTGTCTTCGAATGCCACAATTTGGGACTTGTACTTGAGCCTGGGAGCAGTAAGGAGCCATAGAGGGGTTAAAGGAAATAGCACTATGATCAGGGAGTGCTTTGAGAAACAGCCTCTAGGAACATGGTGGGTCTTGCAGTAGGGATACTGTCACTTCCCCAAACATCAGCCACCCTTGGGACATCATCCTGCCCCTGGGTAATTAGACCTTGAGCAGGATTGGCTGAAGGTCAGATTCCAGCCCACACAGTGTCACCATGCCCACAGGGAAGGGGGCAGCCTGCGTTGTTGCATACCCTGTAGACATTGATTGTATGGGGGCTTGAATGGCCTGTCGGCCCTGCCTTGCCACCCGGGTCTGCCTTCCAGCACTGTCTGAGCTGGGTGACCTGGGCAGGTTCCTTTACCTCTTTGAGCCTCAATGTCCTCATCCGTCACACCTGAATAATCATGGGAGCACCTCATGCGCCACCATGTGAATTCAAGGAGCTGGGTCCTCACGGTACTAAGAGTTGACAGGGACAGTGTTCTGGGGTAGTATTGTCATCACTGTTACCATGTACCTGTTGTGAGTGCCATTCCTGCAGAAAAAAGCACCACCAGCAGAATTGACGGGGCCTAGAGTCACCCACAAAATGAGTGCTTATTAGGGAGAACAGCACCTGTCCTCTGTGTCTCCCCCCCCCCCACACACACACCCCTGGCTTTCTGGTCTCAAAGGCAGGGGCAGCCACTCTGGGGACCCTCACGGCAGGTGCTTCTCCCCTCCCGCAGGACCGGGTGGACGCGCTGGTGCGGGTGACCCAGGAGCACGAGCAGTACCAGGAGAGCGTGGCCGAGTTCCAGCTGTGGCTGAGGGCGGTGGTGGAGAAGGTGCAGGGCTGCATGGGGCGGGGCTGCGAGCTGCCGGCCAAGCTCCGCCTCTCCTCGCTGCAGGTGAGCGGTCCGCCGGAGGCCCGGGACTCCGTGCAGCGAGCGCCCCCTCGCGGCGGATTCTAAGTTAGAGTTGATAGCACAGTGCCTGGGGCGGGGGCGGGACACAGACCCTGCCCTGGGGAGAAACAAGGAGGACACTAGGTCAAAATGTTGGGGGTCGGGGCTGTTTCATGAAGTCCCTGAGCCCGCGGGGCATTTGGACAAGCAGGACCACATCAGCGTAGTCTAGACCCGCGGGTTTCATGTGCATTTGAGAACTTGAACAGTGACTGCAACTTAAATCCCTGCCACATGGGACCTGGTACTTTTCATTGCACAGATAAATATGGTCAGACTATCCGGCGCCTAGCGTTGCCTGCAGGGGCTCTGTGCCTTAAAAAGATTAACTGATGCCAGGAGGTGCGGAAGTCAGAGAAGCTCCAGCACCCTCCTTGACCTGATCACATGGCTTGAGAACTTCTTGGGGGGAGTCAAGCGCTCACACTGAGTCCAGCCTAGGTGGCAGGCGCCCTGGGGAGGCCCTACCCGGGAACCTGGGAAAGAGCGCAGTGCAGGGCATTCCCAGGTCTGCTCTGGAACACACCGCAAGAGTTTGCTTTCCCCCTCCGTGCCCGCTTCAGGACATCGCCAAGGACTTCCCCAGGGGTGAGGAGTCTTTGAAGAGGCTGGAGGAGCAGTCTGTGGGCGTCATTCAGAACACCTCTCCTTTGGGTGCAGAGAAGATCTTGGGAGAACTGGAAGAGATGCAGAAGGTTCTGGAGAAGCTGCGGGGTCTCTGGGAGGAGGAGGAGGAGCGGCTGCGGGACCTGCTCAAGTCCAGGGGGGCCTGTGAGCTGCAGATCAAATGGCTGGAGGCTGAGCTTGGGGACTTCAGGAAGGCGCTTCAGAGGCTGGCCCAGGAGGGCCTGGCGCCTGTGGCTGAGGAGGCAGAGACGGAGGACGAGCTGGTGGCCCGCTGGAGGCTGTACTCGGTGAGTGCTACTTGGCCAGGCCCCAGAGCAGCCCAGGTATGTCTGAGCCTCAGGGTCACCACTTGGAGTCCCACCAAGCCTTATGCACATATTCTCTGGCTTCCTGGGTCTTTGGTACCTAAGGTCCCTGAAAGGTAGTAGACAGGTTTGATGTTCTCCCAGATGAGGTGCCCCACCACCACCATTCCCAATGTCACATGGGGACCAGAGGAGGACAGGGTTGCCAGGCTTGGGTCTCAAAGTCACTCTCTTGTCCAGTGGTGGGCTGGGGGTAGACTTCCTCAGTACAGAACAGGATGTTAGATTAAAAGGGAAAGTTTGTAATGGAGGCATGATGGGTGACAGTGTGGGGGGGGAGGCCACCAGAAGACGATGATGGGGTGGGCTCCAGACCCAGAGCCATCTTCCAGCCAGAGGCCACCCCCTCTTGGTCACTCAGGAAGCACATTAGTCACCTTCACATTATATCACAAAATATTTGAGGCAGTTCACTATAAAGAGAAAAGGTTTCTTTTGTTCATGGTTCCGAAGGTTCCAGTTCAAGACCTAGTGGCCCCATTTCTGTGGGTCTCTGGCTCGTAGCAAGAGCACATGGCTGAGCAAACTGCTCATCTCATGAGTTAGGGCATGTCCCCCTCCCCCAGGACCTAGGGACCTGCAGCTAGGCCCACCTCCCGATGGCCCACAGCACCTCCCGACAGCCTCAGCTTTTCTCCCTCCTAATCTCCGGCCCATGCAGAAATGTCTCTGTAGGTACTAACAGTCAGGAATGAAGAACATGCGCTCTTTGGGGCTGTCTTTTGACTCAGTCCCAGGACAGAGCAGGTTCCAGGGCAGTGATCATCTCCCTGCAAGGGGGCCCTCTCTCCATGGGAGTGCTCTGCCTTCTACATGAGCAGAAGGTGGTGTGGTACGGTGGTCAGGGTGGGGACTCTGGGCCAGACCACCTGGGATCAAGCCCTGCTTCCTCTCCTTGCTTCTTGGATGGCTTTGGGGGAATTGCTTTAACCTCAGTTGTCTGAGGATTGGGGATCATGACATAGGACCAGAACAAGCACTGGGAATAGCACTGAGTCAGTGTTCACCATGAGCTCTGCCTACCCAGTGGCCTGCGTCACCCTGACTGCCTCCTAAGGACCCCTCTGCTAGAGCTTTCTTCCTTTGATCCTGTTCCCGAGAATGATCCATAGCTGACGGGAGCTGCCCAGGTCCCTGTGAATGCAGCATCTGAGGCTAGCTCTGTGATCAAGGGCAGAAGCACAGGGATGCCTGTTGGACTCAGGGACCTTGGGCCCCTGATTTGTACTGAGGGTCTGGTCAATGCTGCATGTCCCAGGTGGCTGAGGGGAGTGTCCCCCTGTTTTAGAGGGAACAGCCCAGAGTTGCTTAGCTCTGCATGTGGAGGCAGTTTCCAGATCTGACCAGGGCTGCCCCAAAAGTGTTTTCTACTACCCCACCCTGCCTCCTCCTGAGTAGTCCTGCAGGTCAAGATCAAAGTCCAGATGGCCCAGGACAGCAGAAAAGGCTGCATCTGCAGGGGTGGGTTGCAGAGAAGGGAAGCAATTTGAGAGTGGTCAGTGCACACATCTTTTTGGTGGCCCATCGGCAAAAGTAGCGGATTCCCAGAACACCCTGAGGTGCCCCTTCCATGCAGTGCTGAAGAGGTGGCTCTGTCAGCACGCTGTGTACAGGTTCACAACCACCAAAACCTCCAGGCCCGAGTTTCCTTGTGTACAGCACGGGATCAGCCTCCCTCCAGGCTACTTGAGGCGTGTTCGGACAGGACACCCAGGGCCCGCAGCAGGGTGTCTGTGCTGAGAGATGCTGGTACTTGCTATCACAGTGCTCTGAGGCAGGTGACACTAAGCAAAACTGAAGCTAAAAGAGCAGAAAGGCCAAGCTCTAGGGAATGAGCTGGAGGTGGGGACGCCAGCCCCTGCCCTCGGTGACAGGCTCCTCCAGCCCGGCCCCACTCATTGGCTCGCGCTCAGCACCCTGCGGAATGTGCCTGTCACCTTGAGGAGCCTCACCCACCTCCTGGGGTGTTGTCCTGTCCTGCAGGCAACACGGGCAGCGCTGGCATCTGAGGAGCCCCGGGTGGACCGGCTGCAGGCCCAGCTGAAGGAGCTCGTGGCATTCCCTGACCTGAAGCCACTCTCGGACAGTGTGGTGGCTGCCATCCAGGAGTATCAGAGGTACCTGGGCAGGCTGAGGGTGGTGGGCCTCCATATGCCCCCCTCCCAAAGGTGGGCTTGCTTCAACCTGGCAGGCAGCTCAATGCTTCTGGCACCGCTGAATGACTCTGGCAAGTCCTCATTTGGCTCAGGCGCTGGGCCCTTTGAATTTGTTTTGTGTGTTGCTCTGAGGAAGAGGCCTGCACTCTGGCTTTTTCTTTGCTAGGCAGCTCATTCACCCATTTCCGTCAAGTCTCCTCTATGCTGTTTAGCACTGAGGGGGCCACCATGCAGTGGCCCAAAGGGAGGGCTGCTCACTAGGTCAGTACCAGTCCCCCGCCTCTGGCCACCCAGGGATCTAAACATCTGAGCCATCTTCAGACTGGCCTCTGCCGGTCCCCTTAGCCTGTGGGCACAGCTGGGCCTGTGGTTTCCCAGCTCAGCAACAAGCTGTGGAAAAATGGCCTCCCCCTGTGCCTCCACCCTGCGTAAATGTGGGTGCGTGAGCCTATTTTCACTCCAAGACGTGCCAACCCAGCTCGGCTGTCCACGTGCCCCTGCTTCATGTGGGGGTTCCTTCAGAAAGTGTGGGCTCCACCTTTGCTGTGCTTGGCCTCACATCTGTGAAACCAAGACCACGGCCTGTATCCACTGTAAGCAGCTAAGGGCGGGGTGGGGGGTTCGTATGAACAAAGCGGGCAGAGAGACAGAGTGGCCGAGGGGCTTCCTCTGCCTCCTCTTGTTGAGGTTTTCTCTGTCTGCGTTCTGGACCTTGTGTTTGAAAAAGGACTTCTAGGAATTAGTTGGGCCTAGGATGGTGGCATGTTAAGAAAGGGTTTTGTTTGCTTCTGCTGGGGCAGTACCAGTCTAGGGTCTCCAAAATTTACCCTCATGGCTTGCAATCTCCTGGTCAGGATGTTGGACTGCTGGTCATCTAGAGGACTAAGTCACTTGCTGTGCCTTTTTGTCCTGACATCATGAACCTTTGAAGTCCCAGCTGAGTGACAGCCATGGTTGTCAGAACCTGCACCTTGGTGGACCTTACTCTGGGGGCTGTTAAAAGCCTAGCTTAGGATGGCAGTCATTTCATTTCAGACTGACAAAGCCCTCAGGGTCAAAGTGGCTCTGGATGTTAAACCCACTTTCCTGATATGTATTTATTTTTAAAATCACATCAAGCTTTTGTTCTTATTGGTTTATCCTCAGTTGGAGAGCCAGTCTGAATTAACTAGTCCTCTATTACCAAAAATAAAATCTCCACGTATTATCTCATTTAGCATTATGAGTGAGTTTGGGGAGGAGTGAGTTTGGGGAGGGGCACTGTGTTCCCCATTCTTCAGGTGGGGAAACTGAGCCTCCATGATGCTAAAGGCATCAAGGGCACATACCTGGTCTGGCCAGACTTCAAGCTGCTCCAGGTTCTGAGGACACTCACATGTCTTATTTACATACAAGCCCAGAGGTTCCAGGGAGCGTCCTCAGAAGACCTGAGGGGTGTGTCTGATGCCTTCCCAGTGTCACCCAGAGAACCTTCCCTGTGTACCCATGGCTATGCACACTCCCAGCAGCCTGTGGGATAGGAGAGAGTGCATGCCGGGCTCCCTGGGGGTCCAGGCAGAGGCCTTGCCCCTGAACTAACACTGCCTTCTCCTTCTTGGTCTTTCCCTACATGATCCTCGCAGCATGAAGGGGAAGAGTGCCAGGCTCCGCAGTGCCACTGGGGTGGAGCTCTGGCAGCGTTTCCAGCGACCCCTGCGTGATCTGCAGCTGTGGAGGGCCCTGGCCCACGGGCTCCTGGGTGTCACCGCCAGCCTGCCAGACCTTCCCTCCATTCACACCTTCCTGCCCCAGATCGAGGTAACTGTGCCCCAGCCAGGAGGACTTACTGCTGCAGCAGGGGAGGCTACTGGCTGAGCGTGGGCATCTCGGCCACAACCCTGGGGACAGGTGTGTCCTGGGCCTGCAGGTATCTTGCTGCAGATCAGTGCTCTGTGTTGGGCAAGTCCTCGTGCACAGAAAAGGTCACTATTGTTATCTGTGACAAAGGTCATCCTCAGTTCTTAGGTAGATGGTAAAGCCTGGCATGACCCCAGGACCCCACACTGACCCTCTCCCTCCCAGAAGGAGCTCCCCTTTCCTTCTGTCCCCACCACAGGCATCCTCTGGGGAAGGTCAGCAGTTCTGTGAGAGAGCAGCATGTCACCTGATGTGAGGGCTTCAGAAGGTCCTCCAGGACCCAGGCTCTTTCTAGCCTGAGGCCTTGTTTCCCTCTCTGGCCCCAAGATAGCTGCCACCACTCCACACATGCACCCCTCAAGAACAGCAGCATCTGTTGCTGGAGGGAACCGGATGGGGGCAAAAGGGCTCCCTCCATCACCACTTCCATGGTCAACTCCTTCCCAGAAGCTCTAGTGCTCGCCTCTCACCTCTCATTGGTCAGACAAAATCATATGACCACCCCTGGACCAATCACTGGCTAAGGATGACAGGATTGCCATGACAGATGTGAAGCCATTGTGCCAACAACCCTGGAATCCCAGGCCAGCTCTGTTACCCAAACAAGGGAGAGGAAGAGAAAGAAACATGCACCTTTTAAAATAAGTTGCAATGCAGAGAAGCAAGGGCTGTATTCAAAGCATAAAATGGACCCGTCGCAAAAATGCTGGTAGTTAGGTGACAGAGAGGGAAGAATGGCTGTGGGGTGAGCAGCTGGCAGGGTCGCCACAGGCCTGTCCACACCAGGCCCCTACTCGCCCGGGGATGGTGCTCTTCGCCAGCATTGAGTTCTAAAGTCCAGGGAGTGCTGCTCTCCCCAGGATTCTTAGACTCATAGAGTGGAGAGACCCAAAATGTGCTGGGCGGCCGTGCGGCGCGTTCTGGTTATAAAAGGCAAACCTGTTTAGAGTGTGAAGATATGCGAAGAGGAAAGCAAAAGGCACCCAGAAGCCCACCACAGGGCCACTGTCAACATGTTGGGACATTGTCTCTAGCACTTTTCCTGTCGCACTGGAAAAATGATTAACCAGGTTCAGCATCCACATGCCCTGGAGGATGTTTCTTGACCCTAGAGCAGTGCTGATATTTTGGAGCTCCAAATGATTTTGCATTTTTGGGCTCATGTTAAGACGAGAATTTGTTTTCCATCTCCACAGGTTTCTGTTCCTCCTCCTCCTCCTCCTCCTCCTTCTTCTCCTTCTTCTCCTCCTCCTCCTCTTTCTCCTCCTCCTTCCTTCCTTTCTTCTTCTTCCTCCTCCTCCTCCTCTTCTTCTTCCTCCTCTTCTGCCTCCTCTTCTTCTTCTTCCCCTCCTCCTCCTCCTTCCTTTTCTTCTCCTCCTCTTCCTTCTCTTCCTCCTCCTCCTCCCTTCCTTCTTTTCTTCTTCTTCTCCTCCTCCTTCTCCTCCTCCCCCTCCTTCTCCTTCTCCTTCTTCCTTCCTTCCTTTCTTCTCCTCCTCCTCCTTCTTCCTTCTTTTCTTCTTCTTCTCCTCCTCCTCCTTCTCCTCCTCCTTCTTCCTTTTCTTCTTCCTTTCTTCTCCTCCTCCTTCTTTCTTCTTTTCCTCCTCCTCCTTTCTTCTCCTCCTCCTCCTCCTCCTTCTTTCTTCTTCCCCTTCTCCTTCTTTCTTATTCTTCTTCAGTACCAGGGATTGAACCCAAGGGCACATAACCACTGACCCACATCCCCAGACCTTTTTATTTTGAGACAGGGTCTTGCTAAGTTGTTTAGGGCCTTGCTGAGTTGCTGAGGCTGGCTTTGAACTTGCGATCCTCCTGCCTCAGCCTCCTGAGTTGGTGGGATTACAGGCAGGCACCACCGTGCACGCTGTCTGCATAGTTTTTAAGCTGCAGAGCATGGCCCTTCTTTCCAAGGAGTCCATGGACCCCTGTTCCCACCCCCAGGCACCAAAGAATAATGTTCATTTTTTGAGGTACTTGTTAGGGTTCCCCAAAGTGCATTTCATGCATGCCACAATCGGCATTAGGGTAAATCCGGTGAAATCCACCTAGACTTTTCCTTGAGATGTGGTCACCAATAGGCAGACATTTTAATTAATTAAGTATAATTTCCCTGTATTTAGGATCATCATAGAGTTAGACACTCTGATATTGTCACCGTGGGCATTTGTTTTTTCTCAGCACCACTTAAAATGGTTCCAGTGAAAGTGATCCTTTGCAGCTGTGTAGTTTTCCATTTTGGAATACACAGAGGCTGTTTCCAACTTCTCATTGTCATGTTGGAAATCGATGTACAAAAATGTATGTTCCGTTTCTGCCACCTTGCACTGCATTTTGCCGAGGAGGACTGACTGGAGCCAGAGGGTGGAGGCTGCTCAACGTCCCTTCGTCTCCACAGGCTGAGCCAGGCGGGAGCGGTGGGCACCGGGCTGATGTGCTCATCCCTGTTTTCACACGAGTTCTGGAAACAGCTTTGTGAGCTGGAAGGACTGGTTTTTATTACTGTTGCAGGGTTGTTAAGGCAGGTTCTGGAGAGGGAAGCCACCTGGCCAAGCTCTGAGGCATTTAAGTGGCTCAGGCTGTTCTCCCACCCTGCCACGATGGCTCCTCCGTCTCGTCCCTCCCACTGGGTGGAGAGAGAGCAGTGCCTCTGCCAGGCAGGGGGAATAGAGTCTTTCTAGAGGGTGACCGGGGACACCCAGCCAGGATCTGCAGGTGGGAACAGGACTTTGGTGTGTGTGTGTGTGTGTGTTTGGGTGCTTTGTGCATCTCCCTTCTTGGCCTGGCCTGTGGGGTGGGTCCCCAGGCAGGGCTTACACAGCTCCAGCTTTCCTTGTCTCAGCTCCTGCCATTAGCCTCAGAGTGCTCTGTGGATCTGCGAGTTTGCTCTGGAACTAAAGCTGGGACACCCACAGGTTGGGCTGGCTGGTGTGTTGCTTCCTGAGGCCACAGTAACAAGTACCAGAACCTGGGTGGCTTAAAACGGAACTGATCATCTCGCAGCTCTGGAGGTGGAAGTCCAGAGCCACGGGCAGGCAGGGCCGTGCTCCCTGCGAGGCTCTAAAGGAGACCCCGTCCCTGCCTCCTCCAGCTCCGGGACTCTGCCAGTGACCCTTGGTGTCCTTTGGCTTGTAGCGTCATCAACCCAATGTCCATCTGTCATCACTCGACCGCCTTCTCCTTGTGTGTCTTGACACAGTCCTCTGTGAATGTCTGTGTTCAGAGCTCCCCTTGTGCGAGGGCCCTGGCCTTGCCTGGTGACAGCCCACCCTGATGACCTTATTTTAACTCAACTTTGTGCAGACCCTATTTTAAACCAACATCACATTTGGAGGAACTGAGGGGCGTTTTCAGGCTTTGCCGTATCTTTTTGGGGAGACACGATGCAACAGCTGGTTAAGCGAAGGAGCAGGGAGGAGCTGTCTCTTGTGTGTCCGTGCTCAGCGTTTGGTTGTCTCATTTCAGCCATGTCACAACCCCAGGAGTTGGCATGTCTGTGCCTTTCCTCACAGGTACCATGGTTAGATAAGAGCATGCCTTTCAAGAAAGGAAACTGAGGCTCTCTGTTAGCACATAACACAAACTCCCGACTGTGACCTGCAGCCTGCATTTTGGTTCCTGTGGCGCAGCATCTGGGCTTGGTGAAAAGAAGGTGGTCATGACTCCCCTGCTGAGGAAGGTGTGACCTCCGTGTGGCTTGTCACAAGCCAAATGCTCTCATCTGCAGATGTTTTCTGGTGCAACTGTGTCACCCTGTTCATGCCGACCTTCCTGCCCTTCAGGGACGATGATCAGCACCACCTTCTCCCAGGAGCCCTCTCTGATTTCCCCAGCCAGGAGTGAACACCCCAGCACTGGGTCACAGCTTGCTTAGGAAAATGATCTCTTCCACCTGAATGGCAGTCCCTAACCCGCACGAGGGCTCCGTCCTCTCAGTCCTGTGCCTAGCTCAGGGTCTTAGGCGTGGGAGTGGGTCTCAGTAACATCCTCAGGTAGAAAATGGAAACCTCTGGCTTCCGGAGTTGCAGACCCTCGGTTAGAGAAGCAAGGGGTGCTTTGGTAGAACAGCACTGGGGGCCAGCAGGAGCCTGAGGAGCCATGGAGCTTCGGGGCAAGAAGGGTAAGGGGAGGCTGGGCCTATGGTGGGGCTAGCCTGCTAGAGCAGGCAGGGGCTGGATGTGTAGAGCGCAGGCTCCATGGAGGTCAGCTGCCATCATCTGAGGTGGTTTCCAAGGTGCCAGGTCCCTTCTTTGTCCAGTAAGTTCCCACACATCAGAAGTGCGTCGAGGAGTCACCCCCTCTGATCGTGCTCCCATGGGCCCTCAGGCCCCTCACAACGCTGGCAGGGGACCTGCTGACGATGGAGGTTCTCTGTAGAGGATCGAGCTGGGTAGGTGCAGGGCTGTCTGCGAGGTGGAGGCTAAGTCCTGGGGGCCAACCAGGAGGCTGTGTGGTCCAGGGTGTGCCGCCGTCAGTGGCAGTGGAGAGGAGATGGGTCTCTGAGATGGGTAGGAGGTAGAATTGTTACCAAGATGGACGGGAGCGGGGATGAGAGAGGAATCAGCTGACCCTGGAATTCAGGGTCTCCCAGACGCGCTCCTGCCGGCTCTCATTTCCACCTGAGTTTGCTGCCTGCTCAGACTCCTGCATGGAGGCGCAGCTTCCCCCGGGAAGAACGGTGTGCTCCTGGCCCCGCTCCTCACCTTTCCCCTGCTCGGTTGTGCTGGGGGTCTCATGGAGGTCTCATCACCCACAGGCGGCCCTGGCTGAGAGCTCCCGCCTCAAAGAGCAGCTGGCGGTGCTGCAGCTGAAGACGGATCAGCTGAGCCGCATCTTCGGCCAAGAGAGAGCCACAGCTTTCCTGGAGCAGGTGGCGAGTTCCTTGAGGGACAGGGACCTGCTGCATAACAGCCTCCTGCAAAGGAAGAGCAAGCTGCAGGTGAGGAGGGGTGGCTGGCATCTGCCGGGCACTGGAGCCTGGCCGCGGGCTGCAGCTGCCCTTTCAGTCCTCCAGTCTCACCTCCGCTACTTGCCCCTGTGGCCTGGGTGTATCCTTCTGTCCCTCAGTCTCAGGCTCCTTGTGCATAAACTGGGTAGGATTCCTGCACAATCCTCCTGGCTGCCCCCAGGCCCCTTCCCTACACTGCCATCAAATTGTCTTCTGCATAGAGCTGGTGGAGGGGCCCGTGGGAAAGTGCAGGTAAGAGCGTTTGGAAACTTTAAGCCACCACAATGCTGGCGCTGGTGTCATTAGTGACATGCTGACTATCCCAAAGCCAAGATGCAGCTCAGCATGCAGTGAACAGCCCCCTCCTCTTCTGCTGAGCATAATGATAGTGCTAATAGCTCTGATCTGGGGGGCAGTGTCTGTGGTCCATGCTCTTATCTAACCATGGTACCTGTGAGGACGTACTACTTCTTTCCTGTTTTACAGATGAGGAAACAAGCGGCGGCTCTTGGTCCAGAGGTAGCAGGACCAGGAGGCCCCCCATGCTGCCTGACCCCAACCCCACAATCTCACTTCCTGTGATCTCTGCTTCCATCAGCAGGGCCAGGCAGGGTTTTAGGAGATGGGAGGGGGCAAAGAAAGGAAGCAGAGGAGTGTACCCCCAAACACTCGCAACCTAGTGATGGAAATGAACAATAAACAGTTACCAGGAGGTGCCCAAAGGCAGTTCAGCAAGAGTCTAGAAACTTGCCGTGCCAGTGCGGGGCGGGCGGTCTCTGAGCAGAACAGGAAGCAGCTGTGCTCTGGTGGTGCTTTAGCAGCAGAAACAGGCCTCTGGTGGGATTTGGGGAGGGGTCTGCCAGCCCCTGTGCTAGAGGGGTGTGGCCAAAGTGTCATGCAAGGGCAGTGTGCAGACCCTAAGGAGAGGCTCCCACCCCCACCAGGGCTCAGGGAAGCTTCTGGAGGGAGAATGTGCCAGGGGAGAGCAGCCTGGGCCCCAGTGCTGGCTCTACAACCAGGTGCCCGATCTGTGTCCCCACAGAGCTTGCTCGCTCAGCACAAAGACTTTGGGGCTGCTTTTGAACCCCTGCAGAGGAAGCTCTTGGACCTCCAAGTCAGAGTCCAAGCTGAGAAAGGGCTTCAGCGGGACCTTCCTGGGAAACAGGCCCAGCTCTTGAGGTTGCAGGTAAGGGGTCTGGGGGTCCGACTCAACCCAGCTCACGCTCTATGCTGTGCGTAAAAGCAGTTCCCCTGTTCTAGAAGAACCAGCAAGGCCGCAGCCAGCCTGAGCCAGAGGTTTTGCTCCTCACTTGAGATCTGACTTGTTGTCTCATGGAATCTCTGCTTATTCATCCAGTGCTTCTCGGCCTCAGCAGGGCCTTTAGCACCTCCAAACTGCTGATTCTAAAGCCTAACGAAACCATAATTGTTTACCCCTCAGTTCCAAAGTCTGACATTGGTATTTGTTTTTTAAATAACTTTGCTAAATATGCCTAATGGGTCCAGATTTGAGATTAATAGTTCATGTTTTAACTCACATGCAGACTGTAAATAGGCTGATTGTTGATAGTGGTTGGCTGGATAAGGAGCTTGCTGGTTTTTGTTTGTTTGTTTGTCTAAGAGACAGAGTAAGAGAATCAATTCTATTTAGGTTTTCATCTGGGTTTTGGTTTTCCTCCACTTAGTTGTGAATGTGGAGCTGGGGTTTGAACCCGGGTCCTTGCACATGCCAGGCAAGCGCTGTACTGCTGAGCCACGGCTCCGCCCTGAGCATGCTGGTTTTTAAAATGCATGTGATCTAAAGATTATCTTTTAAAAACCCAAGCACAGTTCATGTATAGATTGAGAGTTCTCTGAAAGACATTAAACATTGTGCTTTTGAGTCTTTAAACCCAAAATTGGGGGTGTGGTTCTTCCTAAGGAGATGTGGTCATCAAGTGAAAATCCACATATGAGTTTGTCCCCTGAGATACACCCGATCTTCCACTGAGTTTATTGTCGTGATGCCCCAGAATGTTTTTGTCTGATTTAAACCTTTTCATCAGCCGTGAGACGGGTGTATAAGACCAGGCATTTGGTGCGGTGCTGGTGTGGGGAGCCCTGTGGTCCTGGGGGAGCCCTCCCCACAGACTCTCCTGCTCAGAGGACTCCCTCCCCCCCCACATATCATCCTCAACAGCGGAGGGGCAGGGAGGACACTCAGCCTCTCCTTTCTCTACTCCAGGGGCTGCAGGAAGAAGGGCTGGAGCTCGGTGTGCAGATAGAGGCCCTGAAGCCTCTTGTGCAGGGGAATTCCAGCCACCAGCACAAGATGGACCAGCTTTCTTCTGACCAGCAGGCCCTGCAGAGGCCCCTGGAGGTAAGGGCTGTTGGAAGGGCCTGAGTTGAAGCAAGGACAGAGTTCAGTGCACTTGGGGCCTCTCTCCCTCTTTCCTTCCTTCATTCTTCCAACCACTCTGTTTTTTCTTTCTCCTATCCTTCCTTCCCTTCCTGCTTCCTGCCTCCCCCATGGGGGTCCTGCTCTAGGCCTAAGGGCAGGGCTGGTGAACAAGATGGCCAAGGCCTGGGCTCCCCTGGGAATTCTAGTTGGGTAGATGCAGAATGAATCAGCTGCTCTCCCTATTGAGCTAAGGGCCGGACCGGCAGGGACAGAGCAGTCCCACAGCCCAACAGCCTGCGTGGAGGCCCTGGCGCTCTCCACCAAGCCAGCCTGAGCCCAAGCGGCCACAGAGCCTCATCTGCAGTGACCTCTAGTGGTCACCTGGGTGCTTACTGCCTGTATGGTGCAGAACTGGCCTGAATTAAGGAGTTAAAATGCTCACCACCCATCAGTTCAGGTGGAGGCCTGGGTCTGCCCTTGTACCAGGCCCCAGGAGTACAAGAAGGCACTGTGAGGCAGGGTTCCAGCCACCCCACCCAGCTCAATACCCTCTTCACAACCCCAAAGCCCATAGATGACGTTAAGTTTCCCTCACAATTTAGAACTTTCTAGAATACAAAAGAGAGATTTTTAAAAAGTAGTTATAATCAAATAGTGTCCTTCCATGCACAAATGCTCTCAGATAGCTACGTCAAGGAGGCAGTCAGAAGATGCCCCCTCCACGTCACAGCCACAAGTGCCCCATCCATGGCAGTGCCTACGCAGCTTCCTGTGATGGGGTCTTCTGAAGTATGATAAAATTTGATCAAACCATAGCACAGCCTTCCATCCTTCTACGTGATGGACAGCGTCTGCACTGAGCCGGCAAAACCCTCCTTGCTGGTCCATCAGGAGTCCAAGCCCAGGCCTTGATACATGGGGTTTTCACCACTGTGGAGATTGGTGGAGCACGGGGAAGACTCGGGGCGCAGGGCAGTTCTGCCCCCGTGAACAGTCGTCCCTCGGGGGAGGGGGGCAGCTGTCAGTCTCACCGTGCCCGCTGCTCTCAGCCCACCGTCATTTCACAGCAGCCAGACACTGCCCACTGGTCTCCAGGAAGCACAGCTCCACCTAGGGAGACCCACAGGGCAGGGGATGCCTTGAGTCTCCTCCTCCTGGGGGGAGACAGACAGGAAACTGCCGCACCCTTCAGGAGCAGCGGAAGTCAGCTCCCATAACTCCATCCAGCTGAGGAGGGAGGTTAACGGGAGGACAGCAACTGAGCATCAGGGGCTGCAAACATGGCAACGTCCCGGTCTAGGACGTTTCTGTGTGTGTGCCTCGTCCTTTAAAGAGGAATTGCCCCTGCCGTTCTTTCCTGTCCATCGCTTGTTATGAGTCTAGTGAGTTTTAATGTGGCCACAGGCAGGTGATTTTTTTTTTAAGAGAGAGAGAGAGAGAAGCAATTTTAATTTAAGTTTTCATGTGGCTTTCATTCAACACTTCATTGTATATGTGGTGCTGGGGTTTGAACCTGTGTCCTCGCCCATGCCAGGCAAGTGCCATAACCACCAAGCCACCACTCTAGCCCCAGACAGGTGGTCTTCATGTCTCCCTGGAGCATGTCCACAGCTCACAGGTCTACGCAATGAGGGCATTTGGTCTGATATTGGTACCCAGGGAACAGAGGGTGGTGGTAGGAGGAGTGGAGTTTTAGGTAACATTTCAGGCCCTCGTTTGGTGTCCCTTGAGGAGCACAGCATGTCGCCTGCAGACCCATGGGATGCCCAGTCCCTCTCTGGGTCCCCACCCCCTGGCTTGGGCCTGGCGTTACGGTAGTCAGGCAGCTTTAGTGGCATGCAGGAAGGCAGGGCTCAACATAGAGGCATGAGGATCTAAGTTGGGGGACACAGGGGGAAAGAGAACAGCAGGCCCCAGAATCTGACTGGCTCACAGTGAGATGAAGAAGGGACTCAAAATGTCCTAGGCAGGGTAACCAGGAGGATGGCAAATGACTACCCTTCTGGGTACTGTGCCATCTTTCCTGGAGACAGAGAAGAAAAAGGTGCCAGCCTCAGAGAACTGGCCCAGGAAACAGGACTCAGGAAGAAGAAGAAACAAAGTCTATTTTGAAAAGCTTTTTATTGAAGCACAGTCCTACACAGAAAAGTGTGCCGCTTAGAGGATTTTTAAAACTTAAATGGGTCTGTGTTATCAGCACCCAGATAAAAGCCAGCATAATGCCAGCCTCCCTCATGCCTCCCCAGTCACTGCCAGCACCCCTGACCCTCTAGGGCAGCCGTGACCTCTGACTTGCCTGATGGAACCCGACAGAATGTTCTATTCTGCACGTGTGGTTTTAAATCGTCTGCAAGGTTCTGTGTGGTGTGGACTGCTCATTCTTAGCGCTGTGGAACTTCCCACTGGGTAAACATACAACAGTTTCCCCAAGTGTTGAGGGAGGACAGGAGCCACACCCCCACCTGCACTTGGCCATTCCCAGAGAATTTCGACAGGCCGAGAGGCATTCTGAACCAAACTCGATCTTCCTGCGTCGATTGCCTGGGCTGTGCAGGAGGAGCAGCCTGTGGCATCTGGCTGTGTGAGGAGCCAGGGCCCAGGCAGGCCTGGGTGTCCCGCAGGGTTGGGTGGTGACCAGGTTGTCCACCTGCACCAGCGCTCAGGGTGTCCCCGCCCTCGGGGCTGTGCTGCAGGACCTCGTGGACAGGTGTCGGCAGAGCGTGCGGGAGCACTGCACCTTCAGCCACCAGCTGCTGGAGCTGCGGCAGTGGGTCACTATGGTCACACAGATGCTGGAGTCACATCAGGGGGACGTGGGCCCGTGGGATGCTGAGTCCCGAGAGGCCGAGGTGGAGGTAAGGTGGTGATTCCCTTACACATCCCCAAAGGCAGCCTCTGTGGCTGAAGCTCCCACACTGGGAAGGAAGTGGGGACCTCCCCCGCCCAGGGGACCTCACTGTGTGTCCCTCCCCACCGTGTCCTTCAGAGGCTACTGGCTGAATTCCCAGAGAAGGAGGCCCAGCTGCCCCTGGTCGAAGCTCACGGCCAGCTGGTGATGGAGAAGTCCTCTGCGGAGGGGGCGGCCTTGATCCAGCAGGAGCTGAGGGAGCTGGCGGAGTCCTGGCGGGCCCTGAGGCTGCTGGAGGAGAGCCTGCTGAGGTGAGGCCTCCCTGGCTCTGAGCCGTGTCTGGGACAGAGCCCCTGGACACCGCAGAGCAGACGCCTGGGCTCTGAGCCAGGTGTGGTGCCAGGTACCGAGTTGGTGATTCTGGCTGGAGCAGGAGGGACTGGGAAATGTGCCCAGCTTGGCGGGTCAGCCTCCGGCCCATTCTGCTTGAGCCTCGGTGAGCCGCATCCATGAGAATGCACACCTTCATGGCAGGGTAGTGTGGGTTCAAAGTAAGAAACTAGACATCTGTGGCTTGGCAGCAGTCTAACAGATCTGAAGGAGGGACTCACTCGTTAGTGATGGTGAAAACCGGAAGTGGAACCCTGTGCTATTACCTCTCCAGTGCCCGGATGGGTCCCCATCACATCACCCACCACCTTGAGTGGGTTCATTTTGTCTCCACAGCCTCATCAGCAGCCGGCAGCTGCAGGACACAGAGGTGGATTCTGGGAAGAAAGTGGTCTTCACCAACAACATCCCCAAGTCTGGGTTTCTCATCAACCCCATGGATCCTGCTCCCAGGCATCGTCGTGGGGTGAGTGTGTCTAGCAGGGCCTCAGGATAAGGATGGGGTGGAGGTGGGCTCTCCAGCACAGTACCCCCCCCCCTGCCTGGGACCACATGCTCAGCTCATAGGCCATAGCTATGACCCATCTCACCTGCTATGACCTCAGGAGCAGTCACACCTGCCGCAGGGAGGGACACTGAGGAGGGTGGAGCTGTCCCTGCAGGGAGGAGAGTGACAGGTGGCAGGCTTCCTGCTGGATTTAGATTTAAACCTGAGGTCACACAAGAGGGGATCCTTTTGTGCCGTGGCTGCAGGTTTTTAAAAGAACTAATTCATGGTTTCACCAGGACTTTCTCTTTCTGCCTTTAAAACAACTGAGCTGTGCTGTGTTGAAAAGAACATTGTCCCTTGTTCATCAGAAACAATAATTCCAAGCCAGGCGCAGTGTGCACACCTGTCCCAGCCTCAAGGGAGACTGAAGTGGGAGGATGGCCTGAGCCCAGGAGTCAAGACCAACATAGCGAGAACCCATGTCAAAAACAGATCCTTCATTCTCCCACTCCTTCCTTCCCTCAGCCGAGGCGCAGCGAATGTGGGCTTAGGACGCAGCTCAGGGCTGGTCAGACTGCATCACGCACCTGATTAGAATCCAGGTTGCCATCCACGGCTCAGAACTGCTAGCAAGCTCCCAGGGTGTCCGTGATGCTGGGCCCTGGAGCACAGCTTGAAGAGCAAGGGAGAGGGGCCACGAGAAGTTAAATAAAGGCTTTCAAATGCTGTGGAGCATGTGGACCGAGGGGCCAGATGCTATCGAAGGTTGTGGCCCAGATCCAGGACAGGGACGGCCTCCTGGGAGCCATGACATGGCAGCTGAGCCCTAGAGGCTGAGTGGGAGTAGAAGAGAGAGAGAGAGGCGCCAGGCAGAGGGACAGGGTGTGCAGAGACCCAGAGGGAGGGGGCCCATGTTCAGGGGGCTGAGGCATGGCTGCAGGCTACAGCTCAGAGCAGGGGAAGGCAGCTTGACCTCCAGAGGCCAGCACAGCTGGAACTGAGGCTCTCTGGCCACATCAGGGAGGCATAGGAAGACATCAGGTGTGTGTGGAAGCAGTCAACTGGGTAGACTCGCCTTTTAGACAGATCACTCTGGTCACAGAGCCCAGAGGGGTACATGCGTGGGGGAAGGGTAGCCTCTGCACAGCTGCCCTGGTGTCTTCCACAAGGATCCAGGGAGGAACACCGAGGAACGCGCCGGACCCTAAGTGTGGCCGTGTGGAGTAGAGATCCACCCCTGGTCCCCTCAGCCTCTCTAGTACCCCTTGGGATGCTGTCCTCATCCCTGCCCTCTGCCTCAGTGGGCCATTCTCACCTCTGCATCCTGCAGGCAAATTTGCTCAGGGAAGCAGGAGGCGGCCATGAAGATTTCTCTCAGCTCCTGAGGAACTTTGAGCAGTGGCTGGAGGCAGAAAATACCAAGCTGGTTCGAATCATTGCAATGAGAACCACCACAGCCAGGGACTTGAGGACCAGACAAGCGAAGCTACAGGTTTGTTCCCAAGCAGCGAGCCCTTGTGCATGGGGCTTGCACCCATAGGTGTGTTTGCCAACATGGTTCTTCAAACAGGGAGCACTGAGAGTCATTTGTGAGTTGTTCTCATTTGTGTAGAAATAATGCTTTTTAAGCATTTTTGATTCAAATGTTTTAGAACTTTTCCTTACGTTTATTCATTCAGCCTCCTTTTCTTATTTCCTGCTTAGGAAATATCAGCCCTTCTCTCTTGACTTCTGTATCAGTTAGCTATCGCTGTGTAACACACAACTCCAACGGCATATGGCTGAAAACAGCAAGGGTACATTTAACTCATGATTCTGACACTTGGAAATCTAGGCCGAGCTCAGCCAGTTCCAGGGGCCAAGGCACATCTGCCTGTCTGTTATCAAATGTAGGGCAACTGGGTGGCTCTACTGCTGGGGGTCAGCAGGATTTTGAATGTGAGGGTGACATGCACCACACATCTCTCATCCTCCTGTGGGACAGCTCAGGCTTCTTGAAGCAGAGGCAGGTCTGAGGGACAAGTGGAAGCAGACAAGGCCCTCGGAGGTCAAGACTAGGAAGTGATGTGACATTAACTCTCTTGCACTCTATTGCACAAAGAGGGTCAAAGGCCAGCCCCAATTCGGGGAGGCAAGGGGAGGACAGACAGCACCACTTGATGGGAGGAACTGCAAAGTCTAATTACAAAGGGCATGGGTATGGCTGGGCAGGGGGTGGGGTCAAGGGCCTGTTTATGATTGATCTGCCATACCTCTTCTTTCTTCTTCATCCTGCATCTGCTGTCTTAGTCCATTGGTGCTGCTATAACAGAGTACCTGAGACAGGCTAACTCTAATGAACAGAAATTTATCAGCTCACAGTCTGGAGGCTGGGAAGTTTGAGGTCAAGTTGCCAGAATCCTGCAAGGGCCATGCAAAGGGACCAAAGGGACCAGAGGCCAAGGGGACACAACTTTCATGACAGCATGGGAGCGGGACCTCTCAAAGGCCCATCTCTCAATACTCTTGCAATAGTAATTAAATCCCAACATGAGCTTGGGAGGGGACAAGAATTCAAACCACAGCACCACCAAAGTCTCCTGATTCTACCTCCCTGGTGTGTTTTCTTTTCACCACCAGTGTCTTAAATTAGGCACCTGCTGCTTTTCATCTTGATTATAGAAATACCTTCCTGGCTGCTCTCCCTTCTCCCTGCTGGGACCCCACCCAGGTCATGGCTCATTCTGCAGCCAGCATAACCCTCCAAAGTCACAGGGATAAGAATGATCTTTTCCACTTGATCAGAACATTTCAGAATGGAGTTCAAACCCCAAGGTTGTCAGATGAAACCTTTCTTGGTCAGACCCCAGCCTTCCTCTTCTCTTCCTTATTTCTATGAAATTTCACCATGACAGAGTCTTGAGTTTTTTAAAAAATTCATCCTTTATGGGATTCATTTGAACTCTCAGCTCTAAGGTCTAGGGTCTTTCTGGAAAATTCTCTGACATTGTGTCTTAAAATATTGTCTCTGCTTTGATACGTTTTCTCTCCTTTTCCCATGGTGTTTAAGCATACTATTTCTTCTTGTCTCAACCTCTCTGTATATTTTCCTTCCTTTTGTCTCTTCATGTTGCATTCTGGACATTTTTTCTGGCCCATCTTCCAGTTTACCAATTCTCTCTTTAGCTATTAGGCACATTGATTGAGTTACTCCAGTTATTTTAATTATCAACTTCAGAACTTCTATTGGGTTCTTTTAACAATTTGTTGGGTCTTGTTTCCTAGCTAGCTCCCAGGCCCTTGCTGAAATGTTTAATCTTGGTTTTAATTCTTTCAACACAGTAAACATAGCTGTTTTACAATGTGTCTAATAATTTTCAGTATCTCCAGGCATTTCAATGGTTCTATTGTCTTATTTCTGTCAATTCTTGTCCTTGGTGTCTTGTATCCATATATGGTTGTTTTTATCCTATGCTAAATGTTGTGGTTGGCAAAATATGTGTAAGGGTAATTTGAGATGCAGCATAATCTCTTCCTCCAGAGAGGGCTTTTGTTGTTGTTCCTGCGGAGAAGTGGAGGCTTAATCATTCCAGGACCATGAGTCCAGGTTCAAGGTTTGATTTTGCCTGGGCCACTGAGATGACTTGGAGCTGGGGTGCCCTGGTTTACCCCTAGTTCACCTCTGCTCTGAGGGCAAAGCCTGTAGGAGTCTTGGCTAGCGGTGGAATTGTTTTTAAGTGTCCACCTCGGCAGAGCCCAGACTCCGACCTCCGTCTCCCTCTCCCTGTGAGGAGGTTGCCAAAACCACAGATCTGCTACACAGCTATTTCTTCCAGATTGGCAGACATCCCAGGGACGAATACAGGCCTGAACACAGGCTTATGTCTCTGAGTTCTCATCCTTGCCTAAGGTTTCTTGTTGTTTTGTTTCTCTGGTGCTAGTGATGGATCCCAGGGTTGCCCACATGCTGGGTAAGGGCTCTGCCACTGAACTACACCTCCAGTCCCCTTTCCTGACTTTTGACCTGAAATGCCTTACTCTCTCATTAACCCCTAATGGCTTTAAAATGTCTGTAATATTGTGTCCTCAGTGCGGGCTTTGGTCCCAATCATCCCGGCGACCATCACCAGGAAGCTCTTCCCTCCTACCTCTCCTAGCTCAGATCTGGACTCTTGTTTCTCACCCTCCCCTGACTCCAGCCATATCAGAAA
Source organism: Aplodontia rufa (assembly GCA_004027875.1). NCBI lineage: Eukaryota > Metazoa > Chordata > Mammalia > Rodentia > Aplodontiidae > Aplodontia > Aplodontia rufa. The sequence continues at coordinate 10,887 of PVKS010014933.1, read as the reverse complement.
TAGCTTTTAGTTCCACTTATTAAACCCTTTTTTTCCTCATCTCTGTCACTTCCTAGTGCCCTGAGCGCAAATGATCCCACACTGCATAGCTAACGAGACGGGGCAGAGCCAGGGTTGCACCCCAGGATTTAAACCCAGGCTCCTGCCCCTCATCTTAGCCCTGCATCCACACTGCTCTCGGGGTCCCCTTGCCCTGGGGAGCACAGTGCTCTATTCGGATAGGAACGGTGGCCCACTCCACCACCACTCTGCCAGCCCTGATGACCTGCACTGAGGCTGCTCTGCTGGCCAGCCCACCGAGGACCTGGTCCTAGACCATCAGCCCAAGTGACCACAGTGGTCAGCAGTCCAGCTGCCCTCCATGCAGGAGGCCTTGCTGTAGCAGTCCTGAGAGCCATTGCCGGGCTTTGGCTTGAATTTGCACAGATGACCATCCCGCACGGCCAGTGCTGTCCCCTCCTCCCCGTGTGCCTCTCTGTGCAGTGAACTTGATTGGCCCATCCTTACCAGGCAGGTGGGGCTGTCTGGGTCATCGGGCAGCCACATCATGGCGCTGCTTTCTTCCCCAGGAGCTGGAGGCTCAAGTCCCAACAGGGCAGCATCTCTTCGAGAACCTCCTTCGTCTCAGGCCAGCGAGGGACACCTCGGATGAGCTGGAAGATCTGCGCTACCGCTGGATGCTGTACAAGTCCAAGCTCAAGGACTCTGGCCACCTGCTGGTAGGTGCTGAGGATGCACAGCGTCCTCTGGGGAAACTGAGCTTGGCCTACACGTGCCCTGTCCTGTGCTTCCATATACCAGGCTAGGGTAGGGGAGGGAGATTTGTAGGTCATCTCCTCCTGCCATCAACCTCCCCAGGTGGCTGGCCTCCCAGTAATAATGGTGAGAACCTCATGGTTGGTAGCTGGGACCCACTTGGGACCTTCCCACCACGTGGAGTGCTCTGTGTGCATAAGCCATTCAGCAGTAACCACCACTGCCAGGGTAACCGTATCCCAGTCTCTAGCAGGGAAGCTGAGTCCCTTGAAGCTGGAACCTTACAGGACGGGGCACCAGGAGCCCTGGGCTCCAGCGCCGCTTCTTCCTGACCTCTTTGTGACATTGAGCCCTTGTGTTTCCTACACATGATAGTAATAGTAAATACAGAAGCACTAATCCTAACCTTTATTAAATGTTATGTCCTTCTAACAACCCTGTAAGGAGATATTTGTTATTCCCTGTGAACCAATGAGGAAACCGAGGCACATGGGTTGTTTCCCAAGGCTAGGGAAGAGGATGGATGAGATGCCATTCCAGGGTCCTGCAGGCCTCAGACATCAGTGGAACCAGGACTCTGCAGACTTTTCTGGCCCCCAAATAGCAGTGTCAGCCACTAGGTGTCAGCGCAGCCCAAGCCAGGCGGAGTGTTCCGGCCAGCCAGCAAGGCCTTCCCAGACAGGCCCAGCCTGAAGTGTGTTAAAAAGCTCATTAAGTGGAATCCCCTGCTGGCTGGGGCTGTCCAGATGCCCAGAAGTCTTAGGGAAACCTCCCCTGATGAACGAATATTCCGTTACAGGTCTCTCACCTCACTCATTCCCCCTCCTTTCTTCTCCTTCCCTAAAATAACAGACGCTGAGCTCTCCCTGGGAGCCCACGGGATTCCGAAAGGTACGTGTCTGCCATCTGTTGAGCAGCTTGAGCAGGGCACCTGGCGGGCTGGTGGGCCTGGGATGCAGGAATAGGACTCCTGGGCTTTCTGGAAGGTTCTGTGGGGTCTGTGTTCTCCAGAAGCTCCATGCTCAGGGGGTGGCTGGTAGACAGATACCTGCCAGGGAAGGGACTCTGGACACCCTGGGCAGTGACAAGCATACTGCTAACGATGACCGTGACAGCAGGTACACACCAGGGTTGTCCCAGGAACCTGGACCATTCCAGGCCAGCTAGGCCGTGTGGCCACCTTGGGGATAGAGCCATGGATGAGGTGCTGGGGACACACGAGGGAGGGACAGTGGAGCCTCTTGGTTCCACCAGGCAGGTGTTCCCACCTGGGTCCACTGAGCCGTGCTCAGAGCCACTCCAGGGCACTTGCAGGCCACAGCAGGAGCAGCGGTGGTGGCAGGAAGAGTGCAGTCCTGCGTGTGGTGTTCGCTGGCCGCCCACTGCGGGGCCTGGAACTGTGCGCGGCTTGCTGGTCTCAGTTTAAGCCAGAGGATGCAGAGGTGGCGAACCGAGCTGACTCGTTCCTGTGCTCTGACTCCGAAGCCCACTTTAACCTCCCGTGTGACACCTTAGAGGAGGGCTCCCCAGGGCCTGGAGAATCCTTGTTTCTGGAAAAGCCAAAGTAAATTGTTGTCCCTAATGCCACTGTTTCTAATGGCTTCCCTAGTGCTACCATTTCCAGGACTTGTCCCTAGGGCCACTGTTTCTAGTGGTTGTCCCTAGTGTTACCGTTTCTAAGTGTTGTGACAGTGCTACCATCTCTAATGCTGTGCCAGTGCTACCGTTTCTGCTAAGCATGGCCCATGATGACGCAGGCCCCAGCATGCATGACACCACAGTGCTCCAAGGCCCTTGGAACCTCTCGCTCCCTGGAAACCTCATTTCCCAGGTGCTTGGGACACCAGATTCCTCCCTGGACTCCAGCTGCTTTCATGTCTGCCATCTGCTGGGAGTGGGTGACCCATGGACTGGGTGGGGCTGTCATGAGACCAAGGCTGTGCCCTGGGCCCAAGGACAACCAGTTTCCTGGCCGTGGGCAAGTCTCTTTGCTTTAGGGGCTCACTTTTCCCATCTACTGTGAGCCAACTATATTTACTTCATGAACCGATATTGAAGATCATGCAAACTGCTGCAAATGGAAGATGCGCCTCCTAGAGCTTAAGCCCTCTTTTCCCCAAGCTTGGAGTAATGCCAGCCTCCTCATGGAATAGGAAAGAGCGTCAGGAAAGAGAAGCCTGGCAGCTTCTGGTGGGATGTGGGGGACATGGGGCCAGGTGTCCAGGCGGCTTCTGGTGGGATGTGGGGGACAAGGGGCCAGGTGTCCAGGTGGCTTCTGGTGGGATGTGGGGGACAGAGAGCCAGGTGTCCAGGCGGCTTCTGGTGGGATGTGAGGGACAGAGAGCCAGGTGTCCAGGTGGCTTCTGGTGGGATGTGGGGGACAGAGAGCCAGGTGTCCAGGCGGCTTCTGGTGGGATGTGGGGGACACGGGGCCAGGTGTCCAGGTGGCCTCTAACTCTGCACTTTAAGCCCCCATCTGTGCAACCCCCAGGTCAGGGTCCCTGCAGGACACACGCATGGGTTCTCTGGTGCCCAGCACATAGTCATTGCTCCCTAAAGGTTCTGGTAGGTGCCCCTTGCCTGGCTGACTCCGGCCCTCCAGCGTGGGCTCAGGTTCCCTGCGGCCTGTGGGTAATGCATCGGGGTGGGGCATTCCCAGCCGTGGCGTTCCCTGGCCTCTCCTTTTGTTCGTTCATTCATTCATTTCACCAGTGCTCACTGAGTGCTGGCTTTGTGCTGAGCTCTGTTTTAGGCACTTGAACCTCATCAGTGAACAAAAGCCCAGCGTGCCCTCCCACACCTGGCTGTCTGGAGGGAGGGGCTGGGAGGGTGCTTCACATCTGGCTGTGTCACCCTGCTGCACAGCTGGAGTCTCTGGGGCAGAGGGGTCTCAAGGGCAGTGGCCACGAGGGCTTTTCGTCCAGGAAGTTTATCTCATCTGTGGCAAGAAGGCTGGAGTGGCTTCAAAATCTGCTGCTTGGGCTGTGTTTAGAACAGGTAGACATGTGAATTTTTTACTTTAGAGCTGGCTTTTGAGCTAAGAGACCTGTCTGCTGGGAAGAAGTAAGCTACGTAGGGCCAACATACAGCAGCCATGCCACAGGACGGCTTGTGGAACCCAGATTGCTCGCCCATCCCTAGGGTTTCTGAGCCAGTAGGATGGGAGTGGCCCAGGAATCTGCATTCCTAGCAAGTTCCCAGTGGTGCTGATCCTGCAGGCCTGGGGACCACACTTTGAAAGCCACTACTTTATGTTGTGGATTCGAATCCTGGCTCCACTATCAGCATATGTGACCTCTAGCAAGTCCCTTAGTGACTAGAGAGTCCACTGAGCTAACAGAAGGCAAAGTCCCTGTCACCACAACTGGCATGGAATGGGCTCTGGATTGCTGGGTAAACGAGGGTCTCTGCAGACAGGGCCGCCTGCTTCTCTTCCTGGCGACAGAGGGAACCACAGCCTTCTGAAGGGGAAATCCTCCACGTGGCTTGGTCTTTTATTTATTTATTCATCTGATTTTCCTGTTTTAGCTTTATGTTTCATTTATAACAAAATACTCAAGATAATCCATTTATAGGGAAAAAGTTTCTTTTGCCTGACAGTTTTGGAGTTTCTAGTCCACGGTCGCTGGCTTTGTTCCTTTGGGCCTGTGGAGAGGAGACACATGAGGGCAGAGAGCATGTGGCCGGATAAAACCACCCTCCTGGTGAGCAGGAAGCAGACAGATGAAGAGACTGGGGTTCCCAGTCTCCTCCTATGACACTCCCCCAATGACAGGGCCTCTCCCGAGGCCACGCCTCTTAAGTAGTGCCACCCTGGGGCCCAGGCCTTCCACACACTCACCGTCCCAACTCTAGCCTGGTTTATGCTGGCCAGGGTGTGCACCTACATGTGACTATGCCCACGTGCACACACACAGGCCATCTGCAAAGGATGTGATCACACCAACTTAAAAGCATTCCCTATATTACTTTTTTTTTTTTTTAAGAGAGAGGGACAGTGAAAGAGACAGTGAGAGAGAATCAAATTTTTTATTAGTTTTTCACGTGGCTTTTGTTGCTCTGACACTTCATTGTGTACATGGTGCTAGGGTTCGAACCCAGATCCTTGCACATGCCAGGCAAGCACCGTAACCACTGAGCCGCCGCTCCAGCCCCCATATATTATTTTTAATCCTAAGGGAAGAAAAAAAAAGTCTGTTCCCAAGCTAATTATTTGTGAATGGTTGGTTCTCCACACTTCTTTCTCCTGGCACCTAAGTCATTGAATACAACAGCGATTCAGCCTGCTCGTTTGTATAAACAGAATAATGAAGGCATACAAATCTGCAGCCACCAGTTCAGTGCCACCCGGTGTGTGTGCCTGCTGCCCTCAGACCTGTGGAGGGTAATTCTTTTCGAGATGCTGTTGGGCTGCGGGTTAACTAATGTCCTGCCTTGGCCTAGGGAAGCAGAGTTGCCTTATCTATACCCATTTATACAGACTGGCAAATGCGGCCATCTGCCTGGGTAAAACAGGGCCCATGGCAGGAGCAGAGAGCAGCCATCCCCCCTGCAGAGCGTAGCCCGTGCTCTGGCCAGACACACAGCCCTCTGGAATCTGAGTGTCCTTTAGATTCTAGTCCTTCCCATGAGCTGCTGGGTTTGCCTCCCTCCTGAGGTTTAGTAAAACCTGTTTGCAGGGTGTTTTGTTTTATTTTTCTTCGGACCGCACTGACTGTGCAAACGAGACCACCAGTTCAGGGGAGCTCCAGCCTGTGGCTCAGACTCTTAGGAAGGAGTTTTGCTCCCCTCCTGCCGAGATAAGAAACGGGACGTCCTTGTCTCTGTTCATTCCGTGTTCCTCCTACATTGAGGGTGGACCCCCTTTGTGCCCCCGCTGGACGTGGGCTTTCCAGTCAAATGCTCCATCTTGGTGGAGGTTTTTATTCACTTTCTTTGTGATAAGTAAAATAAAGGTGCTCTTCCCATTGGCGTCCTAGACCGGGTGAAATGCTGTAGCAGCAAACCTCAGAAAGCATTAGTAAGTTCTCCATGGTAGATCAAAACTTTATCACACTATGATTTCTAAAGTCCCTGCTATGTGCTGGGCACTGTGGTGGACATTCATATACCAGGCTCATAACACTCATGACCACCTTCCTTCTCAGAGGAAAGAAATGGCCTCTTGGCCTCTTCTCACGTATGGCACACACAGGACCAGGTAGGGGCTGGGCATTGGCACATAGTCTGACTTTGTGCCCAAGAGATTCACCATGTGACTCTGGGAACAGCCCAAGCCTGCTTCTTCCCTGGTCACAGCCAAATGCTGGTCTGCGCTGGGGCCATGCTGTTTCTGTCCTTCAGATGAGGAGAGCCAGGCGAGGCCTCCAACTGGCACCGTGTCATCCCAGGGCCCTGACCTCCATCCACCTTCAGAGCCCAGAAGCAGCTGGGCTTCACCAATTTACGAACAACTTTAGACATCAAGGTTTTAAAGCTTGTCTCTGATCGCTGAGATCCGGGAACATCATCTCCGATTGCTCTTCCTGTTCCTTCACCCTTCTGTCTCCCCGTCAGCCTTGGTCCCACCCCGACTCTTCTGACTTTCACCCCAGTGAAGTGACAGAAGCTGCCTCGTCACTCAATCCAGGGAATATTTATCTGTCCCCATCTTCCCTGGCCTCTGGGCAGCCTCGCCTGCTGTTCTGGCTGCTGCTCTCTGCTCTGTCCTGGCCCCTTTGTATTTTTTTTTTCTTTTCAGTTATCCAGCTGTGTTGGTAAAATGTGACTGTTGAACCATCTCACAGTTCCTCTTTAAAATTCTCAAGCTGCTGGGCGGGGGTGGTGGCTGAGCTGTTGGCGCGCTTGCCTGGCGTGCATGAGGATCCGGATCCAAACACCAGCACCACGTACATAACTAAGTGTTGGAGAAACAAAGGCCAGATGAAAACATAAATAGAAATTGATTCTTTCTTTCTCCTCCTCTCTCTGAAAAAAAAAAAATTCTTAAAAGCTGCCTCAATAGTCGTTTTTGAGCCAAATGACTATTTTTTAGCCATTTCAGGTTTATAGAAAATTATGTAGAATGCAAGGTTTCCACTCGCTTCTCCTCCCGCCCTCTTCCCTTTCCCCATGCCATGATGCTTTGCATTGGGTGCACATCTGTTATAGTGGAGCCGATATCGCGGCATCATTATTAATAAAGCCCGCAGTCTGCATTAGGGTCCACTCTTGGGACATTACACTTTTGGACAAATCTGGAATGACATCTGTCCATCTTTATCGTACAGAATAGTTTCACTGCCCTAAAAATCCTCTGTGCTCCAAATATCCTCCCTCTCACCTCTCCACAACCCCTGGAAACCACTCATTTTTTTTTTTCTTGTCGCTGTAGCTTTGTCCTTTCGAGAATGTTCTGAGGTTGGATTTATTCACTTTGTAGCCCTTCTGGATTGGCCTCCCTCACTTGCCCACGCACTTAGGTTTCCTCCGTGTCTGTCCGTGGCTTGACGGCTCACTGTCGGGACAGACCACTGAGTCCCTCGTGGCTGTTTGCTCAGCCCAGGACCTAGCCCAGAACCACACACTGATCGACTCAGGGTGTCTCCTGGTCTGGAACTGTTCCGGTTTTCTTGATGTTTATTGACCTTGACCTTTGTGAGCATGGGCCAGACAGTCTGGAACGTCCCTTTGGGTTTTCCCCGGTTCCTCGTGGTTGGTTTGGTTATGCATTTCTGGCAGGGGTCTCCCAGGAGCAGTGCCACAGTTGTCTTCATGGGTGTCAGGAGGAGACGTGGATGTCCGTGTGCCCAACACTGGCCATGCAGCTCTGATCACTGGGCCAAGGTGGCGACACCCCTGTAAAGTTATTTCTTTAGTAATTAGTTATCCATGGGGTGCCCTGTGGAGGCACCAGAAATATAGGGTCCCTTTCCTTGCTGGGGGAGTCCTCGGTCCTCCTGGTCTCTGCACCCCTCAGGCTGCTCCGTGTCTTGACTCCCACCTCCGGCTGCGTGTCCTCTGCTCCATCTCCAGCCCAGGTCTCTCCTGTAGCTGGGGTGGGCCCAGCCTTGCAGACGCGTGTTGAACAACAACAGAGGCTGAGTCCCAGGCCCAGCTGCCTGCTAGACCGGCAGACTCAGCATCTAAAGCAAAGCAGACTCCATCCCCTTATCATGACAAGTTTCCAAGCTGGGGCCCTCGGGGTCACACCAGACCTTCACAGCTATTGGTGCCTGTCCTGGGCTTGGAGCCTGGCCATGGGTGGACCTCAGATGAGGCAAGATGAAAGAAGGAAAAAGGGACAGAGGCAGAGGGAGGTGAGGCAGCCTGCCCACGCATCTCCTGAAGGAGGCACCTTCCCTCCTGAGCCTGGTCACTGGGTCATTACCTCCAAGGGCACTGCTTACCCCTGAGGTGGGCCACCTCAGAAAGGCCAGCTCAGAGCATCTCATGTCCCACCCCAAACCAATGTGGGGATCGGACAAATACAGTTGTGTGGCCGGACTGCCTGGTGCAGAGCCCCCATGGAGGAGAGGGCGTGAAGCCAGCACCCCTCAGCCCCTGTGGCCATCCATGCAAGGGCCATGTGTGCAGTCTCCATGCCCTCTGAAGTGAATCTTGGGCTGCAGTCCAGTACTTCTGGACCCAGAACTTCCAGGTCAGAAGGGGCACCGTGGTCACCCCTAAGACCCACTGGAGTCATCTGGGAACAGAGTGGGCCCAACACCTCTCCTGCCTGGGAGGGGAAGCCAGTGGCACATGGCTCAGCAGTCGGCAGGGGAGCACAGTGCTGAGAGGTTAGTGAGAGGCGTGAGGCCTGGTCCAACTTGGATTGCCTGGGAGCAGCTGGCTGCTGCCTGGCCTGCCCTTCGCTGGACTCTGTGTGATGGAGAATCAGTCCCACCTGGTCCCGGAAGGACTCTGAGCCTTGGAGGTGACGCGGCACGACTAGCATGCTCCGGCTCTGGGTCGGGGTGGGCCCAGCCTTACAGACGCAGGTTGAACAACACCCGAGGCTGAGGGTGACTTGCGCCAAGGTTTTGGTGGCTGTGTCTTGTGAGAAACGCCATATGGGACGGTGTAGAGAGCCTGGGCTTTGCAGTGATGCTGGTCACTTGAGGCTGTCTGTGAGACCTTGGCCTGGCTGCCTCCCTGTGGCCTCATTTTCCTCCTCTGTGAAATGGGCACAGGAAAGCTGGCCTCACAGAGCAGCTGAAGGGGCTCAGGGAGCCTGTGACCAAGGAAGAGCTGGGCTCAGGGCCTTTGCAGGGTGTTGGTGGAGCCTGCATTTCTGTGTGGACCACTGGGTCAGAGAACAGTTCATAGGCTGGTCAGCAGGTGTCTATAGCCACCTGGGCACTGGGGGAGGAGCAGACGCCGGAGCACAGGCAGAATGAAGGTCACTGTTCCACTCCTCCCAGTGCTAAGGTCCAGTAAGGAGCAAAGCAGTGTGGACTGTGCCTCCGGGAGCCCAGGCCAGCACAGGCCTTAGGCAGTGACCCCAAGGCACTGGGTGCCACAGGCTGTGTAGCTGGCTGTGTTTCTTCTTGGCTCAGGGGCTGGGGAAGGTCGTCCTGAGGAAGTGACTCAAGCTGAGGTTAGAATGATCAGGTGGATTGGAGAAAGAAGGATGACGTGTGTTCCAGGCAGCAGGTGCCAAGGCCAGAGGACGCAGGGGCCTCCAAGAGGCTGACAGTTGTCCCTGAAGGAGGACAGGGCTTTCCCCTCCAAGGGGCTGGGGAGGTTGACAGTGCCCATCAGAGCAGAGGGAAGCTGCCCTTCTGCCCCAGTCCCCCCAGGAGGAGGGGCAAGGAGAAGAAGCCTTCCTGAGCACCTGCTTGCCTGCTGAGCTGGGTGGTCCTCACCTCCTGCACCTTAGGACACCTGGCAGGCAGGTCCTTCCCTTCCCCAACAGCTGAGCTGCTAAGTGCTGAGAGCCAGGCTGGAACCCAGGACTCCACGCTTTCTCTTCTCCCACATCCCATTTCATCAGTGGCTCGTCACTTCCTGAGGAAGCCCCTTCTCTCTTTGGGGAGTTCTGAGTAGAAGATGGGTAGTGCTTTCTGTGGGGAAACTGAGGCACAGAGAAACTCTTGAAACTGGGAAGAGCTGAGACTGTCAATTTCTGGTTGACTTCTTAGAAGGCAGTTAGAGCCTGTGTGTGTGTGTGTGTGTGTGTGTCTGTGTCTGTGTGTGTTCTGAGCTTTTGAGAATCATTTAAATGTGTCATCTATTTCAAAGATCATTTAAAGTTCTTCTTTTAAATAGCATTTTGGAGTCCAGGGCTGTTGATATCAGGAGGTGAGCTTGAAGTGAATAGTGACTGGGCAGGCAGCGGGCATCCCTCAAGGCAGACCATGGGCAGGCAGGGGGCATCCCTCAAGGCAGACTGCCCCTTGCCAATACCTGTAAATGCAAACACACTTTGGACTTCAAAGGATCGTGGCCAAGCACCAGTGCCCCTTGAGTAAGCCAAGGATGAGGATGGAGGAACAAACAGGAAAAGGACAACTGTGAAGAGATCCTCCACTCGGGAGCCATTAATTGCAGGCTTCTAATCGTGGCGTAAACCCAGGCCGGGGTGGGCCTACAGCCTGTTGTCTTCTCCCCCTCCCTCCCCTAGATGGGTCAGGGTCTTGAAATCAGGCAAAGTCATCATGAAATGTCAAGGAGTCCAGCCAGGGCCTCCCTGTACTGAGGCAGCCCAGTGGGAGACAAGTAGGGAGAGGGTGAACGCCCACCAGGTCCCACCCAGGGCCCGCCAGCCCAGCTGCTGGAGGAAGAGACACCACCTCTGTGGACTCCTACTCATTCCGCTGCTAAAACAAGGTGGCTCCACACCCCCCCCCCACCACTCTCGAAGTCACTGCTGAATAAATTAGCCATGATGGCTTACTCAGATGGCTTACTCATCGTGTGGGCTACAAGCAGTCTGTTTTCACCACATCAGTGCCTGTGGGCTTTGGTGAGTGAAAGCACTGGAGGCTGGAGGCAGGGGGTGGGTGTTGGAAGAGTTGGAGCAGAACAGTGAATGAGAGGCTCAGATGTGAGAGGTAGAGACAGGGCAGAAGCTCCCATAAATATCTGCATTTAGCAATGTGTCTTCATCACCATCGCCATCGCTACCAGCATCACCATAACCAACATCAC
>PVKS010014932.1:0-47173 GCA_004027875.1 Aplodontia rufa | reverse complement strand
AAAAAAAGAACAGCCTGCATCCTAGGTAGAGGACATGGTAGTGCACACACCTATAATCCCAGCTACTCAAGAGGTTGAGCAGGAGGATCTCAAGTTCCAGGCCAGCCTGGGCAACTTAGTGAGACCTTGTCTCAAAATAAAAACTAGAAAGGGATAGGGATGTAGCTCAGTGCTTACCTAGCATTTTTGACACCCTGGATTCAATCCCCAGTATCACCAAAAAAGAAAAAAAGAGAGAGAGAGAGAGAAAGGCACCAAAATCAAAATTTATGTCTAGACAGATATTCTAGACAATCTAAATTTAATAGCAGCCTAGAATGTACACCAGTTAAGCTAGAACCTACAATACAGTCAAGTAAACTTGAAAAAGGGTAACAAAACTAAAAATATGAGAAGCTTTGTTTGACAAATGGCAGAAGATGGAGTAGTTTATACTTTTGGTTCTGTGGAAAACACAAATGCCTCATTCATCCAATTTTAGAGGTTCTTTCTAATACATGATTTGGATTTCACCCACTTTCAGAATTAAAATGAAGAACATTTAGTTGCCTACACCACAAGTAATATGATTAAATCCTACCGTGTTCATTAGTGTTGATTCAGAGTTTGCAACCAAAACGAAGACATCAGCATCAAGGCAAAACTTATCAATCCAGCTATCCAGTTCTGTTGTGACATCTGTGCCTGGGCTAATGGGAGCAAAATAAAAATTTCATTATATGAATTTTTTTTTAAAAAAGAAAATTTGGGTTATATAATTTTGTTTAAAATTTCATGTATCATCTGAAGCCTAAAGGATTGTAATCTCTATGCTTCCTAGGAAATTTTAAGCCAGTAATTTTTGACAAAGCAAGTATGGGACCAATTTTTCAATCTTCTTAATCTTTAAAAGACTGGAAAATGAGTACTGAAAAATAAAACCAACCAGGCTAAGAGACAATAAAAAATGACGGTGCAATCAGCTTTATCCAACAGGGCTCAGAGACGAAAGTGCTTTTAAAAACAAAAATAATAAAAGATAAAATACCCTCTCGTAACTATAAAGATTGCAGTGGTAGGATTATGAATATAGTCTAGCTGTGAAATGAAGCAAAATCAGTTAATATTATATTTAAAATATTTTGATTTCACAAACATCTTCTCTCTCTCCTATGAGCTATCCTATTGTTTGAAACATAACGAAAGCCCATCATTAAAAACAAATGTTTTCCATAAAACACTGAAATTTTAACAAGAAAATAAAGAGCACACCAAAAATTTTTGAAAAACACTGAAATAACCTTTTTTAGTAATGATAATACTCAACTGATATGCATAATCATTTCATTAAGCACCAGTACAACAGGATGATTTTAAAGACATACACAGGGCTGAGATAGAGCAATGGTAGAACACTTACTACTTGCCTACCATTCATGCATGAGGCCCTAGGCTCAAATCTCACCATCACAAATAACTTTAAAAACATACCATAAATGCAAATCAAAAGCACTGAAAAAAATTCCAAAAGCATTCTCTTAACTTTTTTTTTTGGTACCAGGGTTAGAACTCAGGGGTGCTTAACCTGAGCCATGTCCCTGCCTCCTTTGACTCTATTTTGAGGCAGGGTCTTACTAAATGGCTTAGGGCCTCATTAAGTTGCTGAGTCTAGCTTTGAATTTACAATCCACCTGCCTCAGCCTCTTGAGTCTTTTTGGGATTACAGGCATGTGCCACTGTGCCTGGCCTCTACTAACTCTAACAAAAAGCTGTATGAGCTTCCAAAGAAGTAGTTATTATGTCTCAAGAACCAAGTCACAGGCTGGAGATGGACCTCAGTGGTAGAATGCATCTAGCATGCACAAGTCCCTGGATTCAATCCTTACTAGCACAGGTATGCATGCATGCCTATGCAAAGAACCAAGTCATTGCTGGTTAAGAAATATATTTAAACATGCCAACAATCCCAGTGGCTCAGAAGGCTGAGGCAGGAGGATCACAGGCCAGCCTCAGCAACTTAGGCCCTGTCTCAAAACAAAAATTTAAAAAATAGCTGGGGATGGTGCTGCACATGCCTGTAATCCTAGCAACTTGGGAGGTGGAGGCATAAGGACTGTGAATTCAAAGCCAGCACCAGCAACTCAGCAAAGCCCTAAGCAAGTTAGTAAGACCCTGTCTTGAGAGAAAAAAAAAAAAGCAGGCTGGGGATATGGCTCAGCGGTTAGGCCCCATTGGGCTCAATCAATCCCTGGTATGAAAAAGATAAAAAGAAGTATATTTAAAGTCACCTATCTAGATATTTGGAGTTAAGACAGTTTATAAGTTCTAACCATTTATCCAAACTATAAAATTGTCTTAATAAACCGGAATAAAGTGACTATCTTTAGAATTTCTTTCAATAGAATTAGACTATGCAACTAGAAAACCAAAACCAATATCTCATCTGTTTAACAATCTGAAATGAGAACAAGGCAACGATTGAACACTTTAAATTTTATGTACTGCACAGTACAAAGCAGCATCATTCCATTAAATTAACATACCCAAAGAAAACACAGTTCATACATAAATTTACCTGTCTACTAAAACCAGGTCATCTCTCAAGAGGGCACATTTTGCCTTTGGCCAAAACACATGCACAAGACAGCCAGCTTTCAAGTCCTTATCCATATGGAGGGCATGAGCCAGCTGATTAACTGTCTAAAGCAGGAAAAGAGAAAAGAAAACGAATGTAATAAAACTTTTTAAAATTTAAAATACTCTGATTTGGCACAACATCCAATTTTGCAAAAGGCAGAACTTCAAATAGTTTGAAATAAAAGCATCTGAGCAATCTTATGAAAACTCAGCTTTGAAACTATGAAACAGGAAAACAATGGTTCCTTTCAAACAGTTTACTCATACTATCCTACAAAATTCACCATAGTTGGAAATAGTCTAAGTGACCAACAAATGGAACTCCAGCAACGGAATCCTACACAATTCCTGAAAGTGATAATGGTTTTGCAAAGCATGAGTTTTGGAGCCTTTGTTGTTTTTTCCAATATGCATTTTCCAACTCTTCTGAAACTGCTTAGTAAGGAGGAGGAAACATTAGAAGAAATGTCGTTATTAAAATAGGTATAAAATCCCTATAGTAATAAACAGGAGGAAATACAAGAAACCAATATTTTTTCTCAGTACTGCAGACTAAACCCAGGGGTGCTTTACCACTGAGCTACATGCCCAGCCCTTTTTTATTTTGAGAGAGGGTCTAAGTTGCACAGGCTAATTAAAGTAAGATAGTAAGTACTTATCTAACAGAATTGTGTTGAGGCTTAAGTTTTTGCAAGTGTTTATGATAGTGCCTGGTACAAGGTAAGTGCTCAATGAGGTATTAGCTATAATTGCTGTTTTTCTTTTACTAAGTAAACTACTACAGTACAAGACTCAAAGTCTATTTATATTGTAAAGCAAACTTCTATTTGAGGTAAACAAATTTAAATTTTGGAGTAGGTGAGGGAAGGAACAGAACAATGAAGGAATAGAACTGGAAGTAGAGAGCAAAGATCAGAAAAAAAAAGAGAGGTGATTTCTTTAAAATATCATACAACACATTTTTCCTTTAGACTCTATAGCCACAAATAGTTTGAATTCTGATTTGGTAAAAATCCTAATCACAAAATATTAGTAAATCCTTTAACAACTGTAGATTAAAAGTTTCAAAAGTATTTTTATAAACATTTTTTTTCGTATATGAATGTGAAGGGTACAGTCAGTCCAAGGTGGTCAATTAATACAGACTGTTATCTAACCTAGATCAAACAACAAACTCACAACTAGACCTATGACTTTACCTTCAGGTTAGCAAAACCCAAAATGGAAGGATCTTCAATACTGAACTTTTGTGTTTGTGGGAAAGATCTATACACTTAACAGAGGGTGACTAGGCTGGGGGTATAGCTCAGAAGTAAGGCGTCTGCCTAGCTGTGAGGCCCTAGGTTCAATCCCCAGCAATGCAGGGCAGGCAGGGAAGGAGAGTTGGGGCAGGGTTTGGGGGACTGGGGGTAAGGAGTACCTATAATGAGAATGGTGCCTTACCAATTCACTTCAGTTCAGAGTTAACAACTTACAACCTAATTTCTTTCTTTCTATTTTATTCTTTTGTTGGGGGAAAGAGTCTAGTGAAAAAAAAAATTTTGTGAAAGGGCTGGGGATTAGCAGAATGGTAGAACCCTTGCCTTACCATGCACAAGGCCAAGGAAGGAAGGAAATGAGGGAAGGAGGAATGAATGAATTTATGAAAGGTAGGGAATTGCCATTGGCCCTTATCTCATAAATCTAAAACATGTATTCATGAATATATCTAGTAACTTTTACTGAGGTAAACAATTTTTTTAAAGTCTTATATCAAAAATTGATTTCAGGGGTTGGGGATTTAGCTCAGAGGCAGAGCGCTTGCCTAGCACACGCAAGGCCCTGAGTTTGGTCCCCAGCCCTGGAAAAAAAAAAAGAAAAAAAAATTGACTTCAGGGTCCAATGTTTTAAAAAAACTTGAAAAAGACAAATTTAACATTAAACAGCAAAATTACACTTCAATAAGTTCTTTTTACTAAAAGACTTCAAAAAACAAACAAACAAATTTTTAAAAACCCACTTCTTAATTCTACTTTTATTTAAAGGACAGGACTAGGGGTATAGCTCAGTGGTAACACACTTGACCCTGGGTTTGATACCCAGAACTACAAAAACCAACAAATAAGTTAAGGACAGATTTTGTTCTTCCAAAAATTTCACTCTGAAGCAAAAGAATTTTAAGAGAACTCAAAATGATTCCTTTAAAAGTTATGAATAGAAATATTAACAGTTCTTCCTTCTTCAGCAATGTAGCCATCTTATAAGATTTTAAAACTGCAGGGACATCATCTTAGTAAAGGTAAAATACTATACCTTCACACTCTTTTTTTCATCTGATCCTTCTGTCATAAGATAGGCTTTATCTCCGTCAGTTCCTTCAACACTTAGGAAGCAATTGGTTGTATGGCCAATTCCACTTGGAAGAACTTTGTCCCATAACATTGCATTGATAACAGAGCTCTTCCCACTGCTTGTCCTAAATATACAAAATCATGAAAAACAAAACATTAACAATAAAAAGGTAATTCTTTCATTAGATCTCAGGCCAACTTTTTCAAAATTCCAATTTCATTAAAATTTCATCATGGGCTGGGGATGTGGCTCAGTGGTAGAGTATTTGCCTGGACTACATAAGATTCCATGTTTGATCACCAGTACCACCAAAAAAAAAAAAAAGTCACATTATATTTTTTATAAAAATATAAAAGTTTACAATTTCACTTAAACAAATATTAATAATATATATTTGGGGGAAGATCCAGAAAACAAACCCTACTTCTCCCATAAAGCTATCCTTAACTAATCTTCCTCAGTTCCTATGGCAATTTGAAATCACAGGTCAAAAATCTGATACTCTTCCCATCACAAAATGGAATTTAATGTCTGATCTTCTTAAATCTGGGCTGGCTTATGACTGCTTCAACAAATAATTTACGTCAGCAGTGACACTGGGTGACTTCCAAGGCAAGGCATAAAAAGCAATGATGCTTCTGGCCTGTTTACTGAATCATACGCACTTGGAGCTTTGCCATGTAAGAAGTGCAATTACCCTGAATCTGCTGCACAATCATGGTAAACAAAAAGGTCTAGATAGGTGTTCTAGTTGACAGTCCTAGTTTTCCAGTCATCCCAGGCAGGTAGGTACCAGACACAAGAATGAAAAAGATTTCAGATATTTGAAAACTCAGTTGTTGAGTCACTCAACCTTCATGAGGCTCCAAATATCATGAAGCAAAGACAAGACATCCCTGCTGTGCCCTGTCTGAATTCTTGACTCAGAATCAGTGAACAAAATAAAATGGTTGTTTTTAATTTGCTAAGTTTGGGACAATTTTTTGTGCATCATAGGAATCAGAATACTTCTGACACTGAAACCCAAAGAACACCTCATACCTACTTTAGGGGCCTGCTTGCTAAACAATCAGCCCAAAACCTACAAGCTATTCAGAGCCTTTTGCTTCACTATAAAAACAGCATCTACGATGTTTGCCTGGCATGCGCAAGGACCCGGGTTCAAATACTAGCACCACATAGACAACCAAGTGTTGGAGCAACGGAAGTCACATGAAAAACTAAATAAAATCAATTCTTTCTCTATCCCTCTCTCTCAAGAAAACAAACAAAAAACCTAGCATCTTTATGGTTCAAGCTTTACCTTTCTCTCAGTCTAAGAGTGACACTTTTACTTGTGTTCTGGATATTGTTCCTAACTTCTTCCCCAGGGAACCATTTCACCTTACTTATCTCAAACGCTGGCTTCTATTGCCACTATGCCATATCTTACAAGGACACAGATGACCTCTCTTAAAATTAATCCTTTTGACAGACATGGTGGCACTCGCCTGTAATAACAGTGGCTCAGGATTTGGCTGAGGCAGGAAGAACACAAGTTCAAAGCCAGCCTAGTAAAAGGGAACTTAGTAAGACCTTATCTCAAAATTAAAAAATGAAAGACTATGGACATGGCTCAGTACTTAAGCACCTCTGGGTTCAATCCCTGGTACAAAAAAAAAAAAAAATTAATCCTTCTGATGACTGTATGAAGCCTTATTGCATTGATCCCGAAGAGTAGTTTGGGTCTCCCAAACCCATGAGCATCATCTGGTGAGCCCATTAATGAGGCAGACTCCTCAGATACACTGAACCTACAGAGTCTGGGCGTGCTCCCAGCATGATTTTTACGCAAACTAAAACTAGAGACAGGGGCTGGAGCGGTGGCTCAGTGGTTTCGGCGCTTGCCTTGCAAGCTTGAGGACACGGGTTCAAACCCCAGCACCACGTACACAACTGAGTGTTGGAGCAACTAAGGCCATGTGAAAAACTAAATAAAGTTGTGTCTCTCTTTCTCTCTCTCTCTCACTGTCCCTCTTTCTTTAAAAAAAAAAAAAAAAAACAAAACTAGAGACATACTGTTACCCTGTCTTCCCAAAACGTTAAGAAAAAAAAAATTTTTTTTTTTTTAATCAACAAACCAATTGTGGAAACACACACACAGAGAACACTTCTGTGGCCAGGTATACAAGCATCTCCTCATACACACTATGCATTTCTATAGCAGACACCAACTTTGTGTCCTTTAATTCATTTTTTACATTATCTGCCTAGATAGTGTCAGATCCTAAAGAGGTGAAGGTCTTAGTGTCCCAATGCTGTCCCCCAATTTAGATGCCAACTGAAAGTCCAGGTTATGACCTGTGTTTCTGACCAACCAAGTTTAAGTCAGGGTTCCCACAAACCCCCTTCTTATGTTCCATAATTTGCTAGGACAGTTCACAGAACTCAAGGATTTTCAAGGTTTTTCAAAAGGATATTATAAAGGACAAATCAACAGCCATCAGATGAAAAGCTACAGAAGGCCAAGTATGGGGGAAAATCCATTCCCTCCCTGGGTGTGCCACTCTCTCAACACTTTCAACATGAAATCTCATCAATTTAGCTTGGTTTTTATACAGCCTTATCTCCAGCCCCTAGCTACCTCCCTTCCTGGAGGGTATGTGATGCTAAAAGTTCCAACCCTCTAATCACTTGGTCTTTCTAGTGACTGGTCCCATCTTGGAGGTAGGCAGGGGTAGCAAAAACTCAGGTCGGAACAAAGGAGAACATTCAAAATAACAAAAGCTAATCATATCACTCAGGAAAAATCCAACAGATTTAGGAGCTTTGTGACAGGACCAGGGTCAAAGAACAAATATATTTCTGGCCAGATCCTGGTGATATACACTTGTCACCCCAGCAACTCAGCAAATCAAGGCAGGAAGACTGCAAGTTCAAGGACAGCCTCAGCAACTTAGGGAAATTCTGTCTCAAAATTTAAAAAAATTAAAAGGTCTAGGAATATAGCTCAGTGGTAGAGTGCTCCTGGGTTCAATCCCTGGTACCAGGGGGAAGAGCAAATATATTTATTTACATCCAAGCAACCCTTTCTAATGCTCCTTTTACCTGTCTAGCATCCATTCATGGAAGGTTTCTCATTCTATTCCCAACTTAGTCATTATTTTTCCTTTTCCATACACCACACCTTCCCCCTGAATTATCTCATCAACTCCAGGTAGTCTCAATCAACAACAGAAGTTAATAATTCCTAAGTTTCCTAGAATTCTCTTCAGTCCCGATCTTAAATACCCAATTGCCTTTTGGATAATTCTACTTGAATGCCTAACAATTTAAAAAGCCAGGAACATTGGTGTATGCCTTTAATCCTATGCAACTCAGGTGGGTGAGAGGCAGGAGGATGGCAATATTGAGGCCAGCCTCAACAACTTAGTGAGATCCAGTCTCAAAATAAAAAAATAAAATGAGCTATAGATCAATAGCTAAATTATGGAATCAATCCAGATACCCATTATTGGATGAATGGATCAAGAAACACACAAGTATATACACCATGGAATCCTATTCTACTCAGCTATTTAAAAAAATACATGAATAGAAATGGAGAAAATCATGCTGAGTAAAATTAGCCAAAACAAGAAACTCAAAAGGCCAAATGTTTTCTCTCGTATGTGGAAGCTAGGGTACAATACAGGAGAGTGAGAAACAATTAAGTTTAGACAATAGACTCATCAAACACAGATTACCAATCCAACTGGGGGCAACCTCATAGACTAGGGGTTAGGGGATGGAGGGGGGAGAGAATGGGAAATTAAAGGGGGGATATATGATGTCTATATATTTGAAAGTATAAGAAGAAACCCCTTCAATATGTAAAACTGATGAAAAATAAAATCTTGTTTAAAAAAATAAAAAAAAAATATGGATGTAGTTCAGTGATGAAAGTACCTCTGGGTTCAATCCCCATGTTATAGTATATAGATACACGACATCACCTGAAAGTTCATGTGCATGACAACACAGGAATATTCATAGATGAAATGATTAGATTATGAAAGCTATGGGCTGATTGATGACTTAATCAGTTGGATGGATAAATAATTTGAAAGGACTATTATACTGGGTGGTAACTGTAGGCAGGTCAAGGTGTAATTGGAGAAAGTAGGTCACTGAGGTACAGGACTTTGGGGTTTGTATTTTGTTCCTGGTGCTTCACATGCTCTTTCTTTCTGCTTCCCAGCTGCCATGAGCTAAGGAGCTTTTGTCTGCCATGCCCTTCCGCCATGATGTTTGGCCTCCTTTTAGACCCAAAGTAATTGAGCCAATCAACCATGGACTGAACCACTGAAATCAAGATCCCAAAATAAACTTTTTCTCCTTAAGTTGCTCTTGTCAGGTATTTTGGTCACTGTGATGAAATGCAGATGAACACACCCCAGTACTACAAATAACAGTAATAAATAATTACCACATGCACATCTAAATTATCCAAAACCAAACCAAACTCTACCTTCTTTCCACAAACCCACCTCAACCAAAGGCACTCAGCCAACCACATAATTCTTGACTCTTCTGTTACCATCCTGAGATAATTAATCACCAGGTTAGTCTGATTTTTTTTTTTTTTTTGAGAGAGAAAGTGAGTTAGCTTTATTTTTTCATCTGGTTTTTGTTCTTCCTCCACTTAGTTGTATATATAGTACTGGGGATTGAATCCAAGTCCTCAGGCATGCCAGGCAAAAGGGCTCAATCACTGAGCCACCTCTCTAGTCCCCTGATGTACTCCAAATATTTCTAATCAATGCTTCCTCTCTAAGCTCACAAGCCACGCCCTTAATTTCTTGCCTAGATCACTTCAAATGCCTCCTATTCTCAGTCAACCTATCTCCCCCACTATAACTAAGGTTACAATTGTAACACTAAATCCTCTCATGGTTATTTTTCAAAATATATAAAGAATACAAAACTCCTTATCACATGATATAAGAGGTCCTTAACAGTCTGGCCCCTGCTTACTACTCAATTCACTTGTTGTTAAACATACCTGGTCTCTCTCCCTTTTCATTTATGTCTCTTTGCACACCCTTCTCACATCCAAAGCTAACATAGATGTTCCTCAGCTTAAGATGGGGTTTATGCCAATAAACCCAGAGGAAGTTAAAAATAGAATGCTGCTTAAAATTCACTTTATGCATCTACCCTACCCAACATCATAGTTTTCAACACAGACTATCAGTTGCTTACCCTGTGATCATGGGCTGACTGGGAGCTGTAGCTTCCTGACACTGTCCAGAGCCTGGAAAGTATTATTTCACATATCACTAGCCCAGGAAAAGATCAAAATTCAAAAGATAGGAGCTGGCCATGGTGGTACATGCCTATAATCCTAGCAGCTTGAGAGGCTGAGACAGGAGAATCACAAGTTCAAAGCCAACCTCAACAATTTAGTGAGGCCCTAAGCAATTTAGCAAGATCCTGTCTCAAAAAAAAAAAAAAAAAAGGGCTGGTCATGGGGCTGGAGTGATGGCTCAGTGGTTAAGGCGCGTGCCTTGCATGCACAAGGACTGGGGTTCGAACTCCAGCACCATTTACACAACAAAGTGTCAGAGCAATGAAAGCCACATGAAAAACTAAATTCTCTCTCCCTCACTGTCTCTCTCTTTAAAAAAGGAGGGGTGGGGATGGTGGTGCTGGGGATGTGGCTCAGTGGTTAAGTACCCCTGCATTCAATCTCTGATATAAAAAAAAAAATCAAATGGTAATTATAGTCAAGTGGTTACTGCTTTTGTACCACAGGGAATTCAGGAAGGAAAAAAATCACAAATGGAACCATGGTAAGTTAAGGACCACCTACTTGGACCTACTAACCTATTTTGCTCAAGCAGTGCAGTTGAGTCACTGCCTCTCTAGAAAGCCTCTTCCCACTTCTACTCCAACCTAATCTGAAATACAACCTCTTTTATACAGCTATCCCACATCAAACTCTTCTGTAAAGCCCTGAGAATATTGCCAAGGGGAAGAAGCAGATAATGAAAACATAAAATAGCACTTGTGAAAAGTTGCGAAGAACATAAGCAGGGTGCTTCAAGAAAGAATAACTGGCTAAGCATGATGGTGCACGCCTGTAATCCGAGTGGCTCAGGAGGCTAAAGCAGGAAGATCACAAGTTCAAAGACAACCTCAGCAATTCAACAAGGCCCTAAGCAACTTAGTGAGACTCTATCTCAAGTGATAAAATAGAGAAGGCTGGAGTGGTGGCTTGGTGGTTATGGCACCTGCCTGGCATGCGTGAGGACGTGAGTTCGAGCCCCAGCACCATGTACACCAAAGTGTCAGAACAACGCAAGGCATATGAAAAACTAAATAAAACTGATTTTTTTTCTCTCAATGTCCCTCTCTCTTAAAAAAAAAAAAAAAGAGAGAGAGAAAGAAATAAAGAAAAGAAATTAAATAGAGGGGCTAGAGAGGTGGCTCAGCAGTTGGAGTGCCTGGTATGCACAAGGACCCAGGTTCGAACTCCAGCACCACATACACAACTGTTGGAGAAACAAAAATCAGATGAATAAACAAAATTGATTCTGCCTCTCTCTCTCTTTAAAAAAATTAAGGGCTGGAGTGGTGACTCAGTAGTAATGGTGCTTGCCTGGTAAGGACATGAGTTCAAACCTCAGCACCATGTACATAAAAAAGCACTGGAGCAACAAAGGCCACATGAAAAACTAAATAAAATTAATTCTTTCTCTCTCTCTCTCTCTCTCTCTCTCTCTTTACAAAATAAATAAATAAAAAGGAGATATTGCTCAGTGGTTAAGTGTCCTTGGGTACAATTCACAGTACCAAGAAAAAAAACTTAATGCCAGTTATGATTGGGCTCATCTGTAATCCCAGCGACCTGGGAGTCTAAGGCAGGAGGATTCAAGTTCGAGACCAGCCTCAGAAACGCAGCAAGGCCCTAAACAATCAGGCCCTATTTCAAAATAAAAAATGAAAAATGCTGGGGATGTGACTCAGTGGCTAAGTAGCCCTCAATCCCCATTACCAAAAAAATAATAATACCTGAGAAGGAATATTTTAGATAATAGTGGTACAGAAAGACTTCTGAGGTAGTTACACTTACGATGAAATCTGAAAAATGATCTAGGCAGGGGCTGGAGCGGTGGCTCAGCGGTTTCGGTGCTTGCCTGGCAAGCACGAGGACCCGGGTTCAAACCCCAGCACCACGTACACAACTGAGTGTTGGAGCAACTAAGGCCATGTGAAAAACTAAATAAAGTTGTTTCTCTCTTTAAAAAAAAAAAAAATGATCTAGGCATAGGAAATCCAAGTACAAAAGCCCTAAGATGGAAAATAGCTTAAAAGGCCAATAAGGTTAAAAAAAAAAACCAAACCTGTTTCTAATGGTACTGAGGTAGAATAGAAGGAATAAAAGAAATAGAAAGGAGACAATAAGGAAATAAAATTTTAATTCAGAAGTTCTGCATACTTTTCCAGACCTGTTATTCACAAAGCCAGTCTGTCTACCCGGCCTATCACTTCCAAGTTTCTGGGAAATCTGTAAATATTAAAGGTAAAGTTCACTTATGATAATTACCTTGTACACTGTTAAATAGCCAACCAATAAATTAAGCAAAGAGACATATGATATTTTGAGAAACCTATTTAATTTAGAGGGACTTTCCAACATTATCTTTTGATCAGATAATGAAGACCACATTAGCCTAAGGATCCTGAAAATGACCAGAACACCATTATGAGATCAAAAGACTGATATCATTCCTACATATCTTTGTATACCCACCCCTCACCAAATTTTGCATAAAAGAGCCAGGAACCTCAAAAGGGCAACTCTCACTCTCCACATGGCCTGCATTCTGCCTTGAATGTGCATTTGCTTTCTTATATAAATCTGTGAATGCCTCTGACTGATGAGTGCTGAAACTTTTTCATCATCCATGAACTCCTCAGGACCGTCCTCTGCAGACATCTTTTCTCCTGTGACAGTATAATGCATGATGTTTGAGAAATAAAGTACAGGGCTAGTCATTTGTCTTTGTACCCATACTGCCTAAAGAATACACAGTACAGAGGGAGGTAACGAAAGATATTATTTTCAGGTGTTGCAGATCAATCTAGAGACTGTTCTATTATTACAAGAAGTTACACTAATTTCTTTTCTTTTCTTTTCTTTTTTTGGTACCATGGATTGAACCGAGGGGTGTTTAACCACTAAGTCACATACCCAGCCCATTTTTTATTTTGAGACAGGGTCATGCTAAGTTTCTTAGGGTCTTGCAAAGTTGCTGAAGCTAGCTTTAACATTTATCACAGGTAGAAACTGTTGGTCTACTTGGGGATGTCCTGGTGGGGAGGGTAAATATAACTTGCTAAAACATCAGACAAAGCTGGGTATATGACCAAGAAAAGTGATTTCTGGAAACCTAACTTAGAAGAAATAATAAATGATTACCTGCCAAAAAATGCCACTTTCATGTGTCTCCGAGACAGTACCTCACCAATGACGGAAAGCTTATTTTTGTACCCTTGTATTTCTACCAAATCATCCTCAGTTGCTATTCGATCAAGTTCTGGATTCCTGTATGTTGCTGCAAAGTGAAATGGTATTAGAAAAAGTGATGCAAATTAATATTACAGTAATGATACAATAGAATACCTAAGACTATATATTTGGCTTTGTTCAATGTTAACATGAGATTTGAAAAACAAAAGTGCTCATTGTCCGAGTATTTTGTAAAAGGTGCATGCCTTGTTACAATGGATCTTAAGAATACTTACTGCCCAAAGGAATTTCAGACATTGTAAAAATTGTAAGAACCCAGGCAAAGGGTATTTATTATTCATCTAGATCCTTAAAAAATAAAAAACAAACAAAATAAACCACACTTACAACTACCTGACTTAAAACTCCATTTCCAAAGAGAAAAACAAGAATGTAAAAACCACCAGTTACTGTTCCACCCAATCATAAGCTGAGAAGCTAGGGTTTACATGCTAAGGAGTAAAGTTTGAACAGGAACCCCTCAGAAATTAAGAAAAGACCTTTCAACCTTATCACTTCTTGTTTGCTTCCCACAGGGATGGAGCAACAACTCACTCAACATGAAAAGGCAGAGAGGAAAGAGATTTACAAATTATATCACACTAGTCAAGCTAGGCTACCTACCCACCCTGGCTCAAAACTCTCCTCCTCTAAGGACAGAGTGAGTTAGAAAAGCACCATGTACACAACAAAGTATTGGAGCAATGAAAGCCACACGAAAAACGAAATAAAATTGATTTTCTCTTTCTCTCTCACTGTCCCTCTCTCTTAAAAAAAATAAATAAATAAATTGGGCTGGATCGGTGGCTCAGCATGCTCAGGTACATGAGTTCAAACCCCAGGACTCATGTACACAACTGTCAGAGCAACAAAAGCATGTGAAAAACTCAACAAAAATTGATTCTGTCTCTCTCTCTCTCTCCTTAAAAAAAATATTACACCTATAATCCTACCAACTTGGGAAACTGATGCAGGAGGATCACAAGTTTGAGGCCACCCTCAGCAACTTAGCAAGACCCTGACTCAAAATTTTTAAAAACAAAATTAAAAGGACTGGGACTTTAACTCAGTGGTAAATTGTCCGAGTTCAAATCCCCAGTACCATGAAAAAAAGAGAAGGAAATAAAATTTTATGAAAATTCCTTTTACCCTTTCCCCACTGCAACCTTGCCTCATATAAAAGAGATAGGTCGTAAGTTCTTGGCTTAATTGCTAATTGGGGAAAAGACAAGTTTAATGGCCAAATGTGGACTGCCCAAATTTTTCCTGGGTACTTAGGGGCTGTTATCTTGGGCAAATTGCTTAATTTTGCTGTACTTTGGTTTCTTTACCTTTATAATGACTGTGATTACAACTTACTTAAGTGGTGATGTAAGGATTAAACTTAATATAGTAGTGCTTAGAACAGTATGTTACATATAAGCACTTTTTTTTTTAAAGAGAGAGGGACAGTGATAGAAAGAGAGAAACAATTTTTTGTTTTTTATTAATTTTTCATGTGACTTCCATTGCTCAGAGACTTTGCTGTGTATGTGGTGCTAGGGTTTGAACTTGCGTAGTCAAGCATGCTGGGTAAGTGCCATAACTGCTGAGCCACCACTCCAGCCCTTTTTTTTTTTTTTAAAGAAAGAGTTGACAGTGAGCGAGAGAGAAAGAATTTTTATTTATTCTTTTCATTTGGCTTTCATTGCTCCAACACTTCGTTGTGGTTCAAACCCAAGTACTCTAGCGTGCCAGGCAAGTGCTGTAACTGCTTAGCCACCGCTCCAGCCCCTAAGCACTTATTTTTTAACTGTTAATACCATTTAATTTTTTGGGAGGCAGAAATGAGTCTTATTAATTATGATTTCCCTCACAGCATATAGGACAATGTCCAATATGTGAGTTTTGGGGGTTTGTTTTGGGGGGAGGGTACTGGGAATTGAACCCAGGCATGCTTAACCACTGAACCACATTCCCAACCCATTTTAGTTTTTATTTTGAGACAAGATGTCACTAAGTTGCTGAGGCTGGCTTCCAGGCACGCTTAACCACTGAACCACATCCCTAACCCATTTTAGTTTTTATTTTGAGACAAGATGTCACTAAGTTGCTGAGGCTAGCTTTGAACTTGCAATCCTCCCCCCTCAGCCTCCCAAGCTGCTGGGATTACAGGTGTGTGCCATGCCCAACAATATGAGTTTAATAGCTAAAGCTGAAATAATAAGGTGCTTTTATATATTTTTAACAGTAATAATTTTAAGAAGTTAAAAGGAACTAACCTTCAACAAAATGTGATCCTTCAGTAACAAACTCCAGTAACTGGCCAAATATTGCAGTAATTGCCTTCTTGGCCAGCACAAAGTGCTTCAGTGGAGAAGTAGCTTCTGCCATTATGCTACTAAAGGGAGAAACAAAAAGTTAGAAAAGTAGTACTTAGCAAACAACGTGGTACAGGCCTATGGTCCCAGCTACCTGGGTGGCTGAGGCAAGGATATCACTTGTGCCTCTGAAGCCTGGGCAACACAGTAAAAGAAGCCAAAAGAAAAAGCAAAGCGCTGATTAAAACTGAATAATAAAGACTCACACATTCCGGTATCATTCCTTAACTCCCAGGTGGAATAAATTAAACTGCCCAAATATTTTTGGGTAATTATTTTTTCAGGAACAAGATTTAGTCATAAATTAAAGACTTCTGTTGAGTGATATCTTACTAAAATAGATGAACTGTTTGGGCCAAAATCTTGGTTGCAATTTCTACTTTATTCCCCTTTGGTAAGAATGAAACTAACCGTGGCTAAATTGTGACCGCCTTGACTCTTCAGTTTATCAAGGAACTGGGTTAGTGCTAAGAAGCCAAGTTCACAAACAATAACTAAGTTATTAAGTTTCCCAACCAGCTCTAGGTGAGCGAGGGAGGAAATAAAATTCCAAGATCACATGCAGTACTGCCATTCAGAAAGAAGTATTTTGAGCACAAAAAACAAGGCGACAAGGTTTAAAGGAGGCTCACGCTCTCAAAGAACCAAAAAAAAAAAAAAAAAACACCCAAAAACTTCAAAGAAGGTAAATTTTTAAAGAATTTTCCTCCCTGGACGCTTCTTACAAAAAAAACACCAAAGACAACCTCAGCCCACTCTGTTCCCGGTGTGTGCGTGGAACCGGATCCTTCCCGAGGGTCAGGAAATGAGCGCACCACGGAGCTGCGTGGGAAAGCAGGGTTGGGGCGCGACCGGTTCCGCAGCGAGACACCCACCTTGGGAAAGGCCTTCCACGCCTGCCACCGCGGGCGCGGGAGCCCCCCAAGAAGGGTTCGGAGCCGGACCCTGCCACCGCCGCTCGCGCTCCAGACGCGGCCCGGAACACCCACCCAGCCCGGGCTCCGACCTCGTGGGCCCCGCCGGTCCCGCGGTTCGCCTCGCTCCTTCCCCGAAGGACCTGCGGCGGCGGCGGCGGCGGTTCCCCGTCACAGAGAGCGCGGCCAACAATTAACTCTCCGCCCCTCGTCCCTGGCCGCTCGAAGGTCACCCTGAGCTTCGCTTACCAGCCAGCGGTCAAGGCAGCGGGCACTCACACGATCCCAGCTCTGACTTGTCACCCGGCAACCGCGGCTCTGCCACAACCCCCTGGCTGGCCCATCCTCCCCGGAGAGGCTGGAAGCCGAGAGGAGACGGGAGGGGTGGCACCAGGGCGGCTACTTCCGGTCTCCGGCCCTCTCCTGTTCTGTTGGGCTCCGTGGCCGGAAACGCATTGGTGCAGGGCGCCATGTTTCTTAAGGGCAGAAGGCGAGGCGTGTTGTGGGCAGGGACTGCTGAGCGAAGGGCAGTTTTCCTTCCTTTTCGCTCTGTGTCTCCAAAGCCAGTACAGCCTAGCTTTCTGTACCTGTCTTAGGATGTGAGGGTTGGGACTGCGTGTTCAGAGGGATCCACGTTTGACAGGCCAACAGCAAAAGGAGAATCGACCTCTCCACTGCAGTTTTTGTGAGATTGGCTTCCTGGGCTTTGAGTACAGGAGTGTGTGTGTGCGCGCGATTACTTTAGAGGCGAGACTTAGGAATTTGACGTGTTTTTCACTAGTGCTTCTTAAACAGTAGGAATCACACGAGAATCTTGTTAAACTGCAGATTCTGATTCACTGGGCCAAGTGTAGCCTGAGATTCTGCATTTCCCACATCCCTGAGGAGGTGCAGCAGCTGCTGGTGGTCTGTATGGGGCTCAACAGAGTTACGGGTGTTTCTTTCCAGACTTGGCAAATGAGTTGCTGGTGAAGCCACTTCATCTATCTGGACCACAGGTACTTCATCTACAAAATCAAAATACTGATAATACTTCATAGGTTGTAAAATTAAATAGGTGGCTATCATATAATGTGCTTAGAATACTGTTGGGCATAAAGTAAAAGCTAGATAAATATTGTTCTTCTATTGGGACAGAAGCAATAAGCAAATATCAATAAATTAGGTCCTTTCAGATAGAGCTTACAATACTCTGAAGGAAAAAAATCCCCAGTGGCAGTGGGATAGACTAAAGAAAAATGAGAAAGAGGCTGAGCCACGTCAGAAAGTTCTTTCTAAGGAAGTAATGTTTCCCAGGACAATAGACTAGCTCTTCCCCAGGAAGCCAATCCTAGAAATATCTGAAGGAAGAATGCTGAAAATAGTGGGTACAGGAAGTCCAAAGACTCATAGAAGGACAGTGGTGTGGATGATGAAAAGAAAGAAGACCAGTATGGTTGGGGTATAGAGAGGGAAAAGGAGAGTGAGGGAAATAAGTTCAGGAAGTATGAGATGTGGAATCATAGAGGTTGAAATAAAAAGTTTGGATTTTTGTTGTAAATGCAACAAAAATGGAAGCCATTAGAAAGTTTGAAGCCCAGAGAGTAATATGATCTGATCCACATTTTAAAAGGTCACTTCAGTCACTCTTGGTCCTGAACCATGGAAAGATTTCACGCAGTGTTTTTAGGGAGTTTTTATTAGTTTTTGTTTTTTGCAGTGCTGTAGATCAAACCCAGGGCCCTGTAAATGCTAGGCAAGTGTTGTACTACAGAGTTACATCCCTGGACCTACATAATATTTATTAAACAAGCTACTCCATTGGCTAGAACTGGAGGCTTTTATTAGTACTAACATAGTAAAACCCCAGTTGTGATTTTAAAATAAGCTGGAATCAGTTAGTTTCATGGTATTTTACAACTTTTATCCATTTTTTCCTCCTCCATCCTCTCTCCACACACCATAAACGCATATGCACAGAGTATGCTCATCATTTCTATAAAGAATCTTTAGAAATGTGAAGAAAAAGAACATATATGTTCTTTCTTTTCATTATTGTGGTAGTGGGGATCAAACCCAAGGCCCTGTGCATTCTAGGCCAGTGCTCTATCCTCTAAGCTACATCCCCAGCCATGTACCAAACATTTTTTTCAGAGTTTCTCATACATATACCTGTAATGCTGATCTATAGTCTGAGGCAGGAGGACTAGTTGAGTCCAAGAATTTGAGGTCAATGTAGACAAAATAGTAAGACCCCCATCTAAATAAAAAAGAAAAGGAAGGAAAGAAAAAATCCAGTTTTTTCCCAATTAAAGATCTAAAATGGTTCATTTTTTTTTTCATTTATTTATTTATTTGTGCCAGGGATTGGACCCAGGGGTGCCTAACCACTGAGCCATATCCCCAGCCCTTATTATTTTTTATTTTGAGACAAGGCCTTGCTAAGCTGCTGAGACTGACCTTGAATTTGCCTCCCTCCTGCTTCAGCTTCCAGAGTCGCTAGGATTATAGGCGTGCACCACCTCACTGGGCTACATGCAAATGATCAAGGGCAGTCTCATACCTTGCTGAGTTACTGTGTGTTTCTGTTATGATACAGAGGTTGAGATTTATTATAAGGAAGTGGCTTATGCAAGTGCAGCCGCTGGTTATGCAAGACCAAAATATTATCAGGCAGTCCATCAAGTAAGGTCAGAAACTCTTAAGCGGGTAATGACACTGTACTACAGAGGCAGAATTTCTTCTTCTGCCTTCTTAGGGAGACCTTGGTTCTGATCTTAAGACCTTTCAGCTAATTGTTTCAGGCCCACCCAGGTCACTCAGAATTGTCTCCTTTAATTTTAATGCAATTCTTGTAAAAGTACTAAAAAAGGCTTTGGAGGGAATAAGAACTAATTTAAATAGAGGAAGAAAAACTCTACCAGTAACAAAACAGTTCTCAGACTAGAGATAATGAGTTCACACAACATGATGTAAATAACACATTGCTGAGCCATATTACTTAAAGATGCTGGAATCACAGATGTGCACCACTGTGCCCAGCTAGCAAATGAATTTTTTTTTTCTTCAAAGAGACAAAGACAGTGAGAGAGAGAGAGAGAATCAATTTTATTTAGTTTTTCATGTGGCTTTCATTGCTTGGACACTTCGTTGTGTATGTGATGCTGGGATTCGAACCTGCATCCTTGTGCATGTCAGGCAAGCTCCAGCCCGCAGATCAATTTTTTAACTGTTACTAGTAGGACAATTGGTTAACTTGAATGAACAAAAATACACAGATGGGGCCAGAGCAGTGGCTTAGCAGTTGGAGCACTTTCCTGGCATGCACAAGGACATGGATTCAAACCCCAGTACCACATACACAACTAAGTGTCAGAAACAAAGGCTAGATAGAAAAAAAAAGTTGATTTTCTCTTTTCTCTCTCTCATACACACTCTCTTTAAAAAAACGTTCAAATGGGTATAAGTTCTAAATGTGAAAAATAAGAAAAGTATTAGGAAAAATGTAGTGAAGTACACATTTTTGTGTTTTGTAACACAGGGGCTAGAGAGAATTTTACAACTTGCAAAGGGAAAATGTAATAAATCTATAGTAACTTTGAAGATTTCTCTTTAACAAAAGGCATCAGTAGGGGGCGGAGTAGTGGCTCAGCAGTTACAGCATTTGCCTGGCCTCCACAGGGGTGCAAGTTCGAACCCCAGCACCACGTACATAATAAAGTGTCTGAGCAACCAAAGCCACATGAAAAACAAAATAAGATTGATTCTCTCTATCTCTCTCTCTCTAAAAAAAAAAAAAGGCATCAGTAACAGATAACATGCTGAGAATCTATTTTTTGTAGCATAAAGATCAATACTTACTGGGCATGGTAGTGCATACCTGTAACTGCAATGACTTGGAAGACTGAGGCAGGAGGATTGCAAATTTGACACCAGCCTCAGCAATTTAGGCCCTAAACAACTTAGTGAGACCCAATCTTAAAATAAAAAATAAAAAGGACTGGGGATGTGGCTCAGTGATAAAGTGCCCCTGGGTTAAAGCCCCAGTACTAAAAAAATAAAGTAAATAAACAAGAGATAGGGATGTAGTTCAGTAGTACAGTACATGCTTAGCATACATACAACATTAAGTTTATCTCTAGCACCAAAAAAAAAAAAAAAAAAAAAAAGAGCAGGACATGGTGGCTCAGGCTTGTAATCCCAGGGGCTCAGGAGGGTGAGGCAGAAGGATCACAAGTTCAAAGCCAGCCTTAGTAACTTAGGCCCTAGGCAACCTATGTCTCAAAAAATAAAAAGGGCTCATTGATTAAGTGCCCTTGGGTTCAATCCCTGGTACCAAAGAAAAAGAAAAAAAATATCAGTACCAGGGACATAGATCAATGGTAGAGCACTTCCCTAGCATGTGTAAAGCCCTGGGTTCAGTCCCCGGTACTGCAAAAATTAAATATTTAAAATATAAAGAACTTCTGAAATTGATATCAAAATTCAGTAGAAAAGTGGACAAAGAATATGAAGCAGCAAAAGGAATGGTAACAAATACATACGGTCTCCAGCTACTCCAGAGACAAGAGGCAGGAGGCTCACTTGAGTTCAAGAGCAGCTAGGGCAACATAACAAGACCCTGTCTAAAAAACAAACAAAATATTGGATAAATAAGGAGAATAAGTTCACAAAATGAGAAAATAAAAAATTACTAATAAGCAAATTAAGATATTTTCAACCTTGCTTATGCAAATTGAAACAATGTACTACTTTACCTCAGAAATGTAGAAGATTTAAGATGGTATGATGTTGTTGATCAGGATGTGAGGAAACTGACGGCAGTATAAACTTTCACAATTCTGGATGATATTTTGGACTGTTTAGTCACAAGTATGGTTATGGTAACACTTTATGCACAAAGCAAACATAAACCAAAGTCATTGAGCTTGACATTTAGCAGAAGTTCAGAAATGTGACAAAGTTTCCTACATAATAAGGTATATCTTTTTTAGGTAAGCAACCATATTTTATTTATCTTTGCATCCCTGCTCTCTTAGC
Organism: Aplodontia rufa; assembly: GCA_004027875.1. Lineage (NCBI taxonomy): Eukaryota > Metazoa > Chordata > Mammalia > Rodentia > Aplodontiidae > Aplodontia > Aplodontia rufa. The sequence goes on along the minus strand of PVKS010014932.1, from coordinate 25,397 downwards.
TCAGTGGTAGATATTCCATAGCTGTTTGTCAAAGTGAAGAGCAATGAAGTAGAGTTTTTAAGGAGTCATAAAGAGTCCTTTAACTCTTTGAGAGAAATTTAGCGTATTACACTCTTGTTCCCAGTCACAATCACACAATCTATATTTAGGGAGCAGAGGTCAGAAATCAAGAGTTGTGCGCTGCTCCATATTTTTTTGTCATTTTCTCTTTTCAGGTGTCAGATATGATGTTCAATTTTAAAAAATTCACATTTTATTCTCTAAGGAAAATTCTATTAAAGAGTGGTGAAAAGTTCGAAGTTGTATTTATTCTACCCTTTTAAAAAAGAGAGAGAGAGAGAGAGAATCAATTTTATTTAGTTTTTCTTGTGGCCTTTGTTGCTCCAAAACTTCGTTGTGTACATGGTGCTGAGGTCTGAACCTTCGTCGTGACATGTGCCAGGCAAGTGCCATAATCGCTGAGCCACCACTCCAGCTCCTGTTTATCCTACCTTAAAAAAAGCATTTGACAAATAATGTTAAAAGAATCATTTTTCTAAGCTAAAAACACGTTTAGATAAGAATTTCATGTTAGTTGAGCACAGTGGCTCGTGTGTAATTCCAGTGACTCTGGAGGCTGAGGCAGGAGAATCACAAGTTTAAGCTAACCTCACCAATTTAGTGAAACCTTGTCTCAAAATTTAAAAAAATAAGTAAAAAGGGGTGGGGATGTAGCTCATTGGTAGAGCATTCCCTGTGTTCAATCCCCCGTACTGAAAAAAAATTGGAATTCCATATTCTCAAATTTCAGTCATTTATGCATCATACATTTAGTTCTTCCCATATGCATATATTATTATTATTTCCTTCCTTTTTAATTTATTTACTTTTTTGTCCTGGAGATTGAATTTAGGGGCATGTACCACTGAGCTATATCCCTGGCTTTTTTTATTTTTTTATTTTGAGATAGGGTCTTGCTAAGTTGCTTAGGGCCTAAGTTTCTGAGGCTGGTTTTGAACTTGTGATCCCCTTGCCTCAGCCTCCCAAATTGCTGGGATTACAGGTATGTACCACCACACTTGGCCAGCAAGGTTTTTGTTTTTAAATAAGATTTTATTTTTCATTATGGTTTTACTTATTGAAGGAGTTTATTGTTACACTGTTACACTTAAAGATTTTTTTTAATCAATTTGTTTTTCTTAAAAAATGGGTCTTGGGGCTGGAGCGGTAGCTCAGCAGTTATGGCGCTTGCCTTGCATGTGCGAGTACCCGGGTTCAAACCCCAGCATCACGTACGCAGCAAAGTCTTGGAGCAACGAAGGCCGCATGAAAAACTAAATAAAATTGTTTCTTGCTTTTTCTCTCTGTCTCTGTCCTTCTCTCTTAAAAAAAAAAAAAAGAAAGAAAGAAAAGGGTCTTGGGGCTGGAGTGGTTGCTTGGTGGTTATGGCACTTGCCTGGCATGTGCCAGGATGTAAGTTTATACCCCATCATCATGTATACAATAAAGTGTTGGAGCAACGAAAGCTACATGAAAAACTAAATAAAATTCTCTCTCACTGTCCCCCTCTCTCTTAAAACAACAACAAAAAAAGGTCTTATTATAAAACATACATGAACCAAAGATTTTGTGTGCTAAATTTTACAATTCATGATTTAAAACCATGAAAATCAAAAATATATACCATAGGGGCTGGTGGTCACAGCACTTGCCAAGGGATGTTAGTAGAGGAAAGGGGACCAAGGAGGGAGAGAGGAGAAATGCTAGAGAGTGATGTCAGCCAAATTGTTATCTTGCATGTACGAATATGTAACAATAAATCTCAATATCTACAACTATAATGCATCAGTAAAAACAAATATGTAGGCTGGGAATGGTGGCCCACCCCTGTAATCCCAGCAGATCAGGAGACTGAGGCAGGAGGATTGCAGATTTGAAGGCAGTTCTCAGCAACTTATCGAGGGTCTAAGCAACTTAGTGAGACCCTGTCTCAAAACAAAAAGGGTTGGGGATGTGACTCATTGGTTAAGTGTCCCTGAGTTCAATCCCTAGTACCAAGAAAGAAAAAAGTGGAAAAAATGCATAAGTGGAAAAATGCATGAAAGAAATCCACTGTGTCTTTGGGCTGCAACAACAAAGTTTCATAAATTTGGCAGCTTATTAATATGAGAAATTTGTATCTTATAATCCTGGAAACTGGGACATTGGAGATAAGGGTGCCAGCATGGTTGGGTTCTGGTGGAGGCCCCCTTCCAGTGCAGACTACTGACTTCTTACACCTTGTATGAAAAAAGGATGAAAGAGCTCTCTAGGGTCCCTTTTATATGGGCACTAATCCCCTTAATGAGGTCTCCACTCTTATGACTCAATTACTTTCCAAAAGGTTCCATATCCTAGTACCACTTCACTGAATGTTAGGATTTCAGTCTAAGAATTTTAGAGGGGACACAAACATTTAGTACACTGCAACTCACTTTGTTAACTGGGAAAACTTTAATTTCTTAATACTTTATGAAAACCCAAAAAAAGGTGAGGAAGAGGTGCAAAAATTATAAAAATCAGTCATAAATATAATTTGAGGACCAGACATGGTGGGTGGCACGTACCTGTAATTCTAGCAACTTGGGAGGCTGAGGCAGGAGGATGGCAAATTTGAGAGCAGCTTCATCAATTTAGCAAGACCCTGTGTCAAATTTTAAAGAAGGGATTGGGGATGTAGCTCAGTGGTAGAGCACTCCTGGGATCAATCCCCAGTACTGGGGGCGGGGGCGGGGGGAGAATATAGTTTGCGGAATATGTTTTAGAAATAGATAATGTCATGAGGAGATAATCCTGTAAATAAAATGAATAGAATGGACTGGAAGAAGTAGAATTCAGTATTCTCACAGTTCAGCCAACCAAAATTCAGAACAACATGGTGAATGGCCTTAAAAAGAAATTTCCCACCAGAAATTATGTATGATGAGTATGGTTCTAATTCTGATCTCAGATTTACTGTGAAAAGTAAAAAATAATTATTTCAACTAAACTATTCATCAAAAGTGAACACTATCTGCTTACAGTATTAAAAATAAGAAAACCTGATTCTCTTTCTCACTGTCCCTCTCTTTAAAAAGAAAAAAGAAATATTCAAAATTCCGAATTGCCGTAAGAAAATCAAACACATGCCTGGAAGTGGGTGAACAAGGCAGACTACTTGTTTTTTTTTAATAAATTTTATTTAGTTTTTCATATGGCCTTCATTGCTCTGATACTTCGTTGTGTACATGGTGCTAGGGTTCAACCCATGTCCTTGTACGTGCCAGGCAAGCAAAGTAACCACTGAGTTACTTAATTTTTTATTAAGAAGTTAAATTATTATACAATCATAAATGCATACAAAGCATCATGTTCTTAAACCAGAATTACCCCCATATCACCACCCCCCAGTCTCATGACTCTTCTACATTTCACCCCTACAAGTGATATAGATGCTTAGATTGTGAATTTTCTAGAATTAAATGATTGCACAAGTATTATTGGATTCTTAGGGGGGTAAAGAGTATGCTACATTGTTGATTGTCTCCCTAGATCCCACCCTATTCTCCCTCCCTCTATCTTGTCCCCCTCTCCCCTTCCCCCACAGATCTATGGCTGTCCTAGATCGTGTGTAAGGCAGACTACTTCTGCAGAGGGATGTGCTCACAAAGGGGATCTGATGAGCAAGCACACTTGAGTGGCTAGTCCGCCTACTTTTATCTCCAACCTGATGCAATCCTACCTTTCACTATAATTGGTGGAGCTCAGAGGTAAAATCTGTGCAATTGGCTAATATAAAATTTGGGCAGATACAGAAAAAAGCTATGGGTGTAATGTGATATCTGATGTTGAAGGGATTATCTCTGACCGCATGGTTTCCCAACCCAAGATGGCTTCCTTTTACATGTAAAACTTAAGTTACTACATTATGAAATGGACCATCAGACTTCCTATTTCTCACACTCAGTACCACTAAGGGGTGGGGTGGGGACAGGAAAATGATGTGACAACTTTTAGCTTTGTGTATTAACATTTATACCAGAAAAGTACGTATCTTTTTTTCCCTCTGACTTAAAATATTATCTTAAAAGACAAATTTATGGAAACTAAATATCAGGAGCATATGTGAATCTATAAATTCAGTGTTATGAAAAAATTCTGTTGGAAAATCTAGTCAGTATTAGAATTGTTAAAAGTTACAAAGGAGACCTGGAGGTATAGGTCAGCTGTAGAGCATTTCCCTAGCATGGGCAAGGTCCTGGGATTGATCCCCAGTCCTGTCCCCGCTCCAAAAGTTTCAAAGGAATTTATACCCCAAAATTTCATCCTTAATTTGTGGGCACCAAAATGTGTTTATTGTAAGGGTAAACCTGACTTGCCAAATTTGTGTGTCTATTAGGATTAATAGTTGATTTTATGTTCACTTACTTAATGAATACTGATTTTTCGGTAAACTTGTCTACATCTGCACAGGACTGTGGCTATTTGATTTTTATTAGATTTTTCAAATTTATATAACACAAAGTGCTTTCTTTAGAAGCTTTAGAAATTAATTAACAATTAATCACAGTTTGGGAAATATATTAAACTTCAATCTATAAAGTTAATTGAAAGTGCTAGGAGATTAAGTTAATCTAATGCTTGTAAAAAAGATTTAAAAATTAGGAAGAATGCTAAGGCTTCTTTTAAACAATTTTTTTTTTTAAAGAGAGAGGGACAGGGAGAGAGAGAGAGAGAGAATCTGTTTTATTTAGTTTTTCTTGTGGCTTTTATTGCTCTGAGACTTCCTTGTGTACATGGTGCTGGGGTTCAAACTCGTGTACTCATGCACGCTGGGCAAGTGCTATAGCCGCTGAGCAACCACTCCAGCTCCTAAACAATATTTTTTTAAAAAGAGAGTTAATTTTAGTTTTCATTCTTTTTTTTTTTTTTTGTCTTTTCTCCACTTAGTTATATACGTAGTGCTGAGGATTAAACCTGGGTGGACCCAGGGCCTTGCTAGACAAGTGCTCTACTGCAGAACCACCTCTCCAGCTCCACGAGTTTTGGTCTTTAAAGCTTATATGCCTTATCTGCAACAATTTGGAAAACACCTAACAATAGGTTATAGACCCAGTGAAACCGAGAAATTGGTTAATATGTGATGGTGTGCACTCAGGGAATTTTACGAAAGATGATTTAAAATAGTAAAACTTGCAAAATTATAAGCAGGAAAAGCCTCTGAATAAGTACATGACCATTTTCGAATTCTGGGGTATAGGGAAATACTTTGGGATTTCAAAAGTAATAATTCAAGGTGATGATTAAAAAAAGAGGAAGAAAAATGATGATCCATCTTTCTTCATTGCTGCCAAAAATTGTTGTAGTGTTCATAAAAATCAGCATCTGTTATGTATTCTGACTTGAATTGTGGATCAAGTCACAACAAAGTACAGTGGCAGTGTGTTGTATCAGAAGCGGGGGAGTCCAAAAGTAGTTAAAAAATTATCTTTTTAGATAAGTTTTTCTTTCCAAAACTCATTAAGCTAAAAATATAGCCCAACTACGTAAGCAATTTATGGTCAGTCTTACTTGAAAACTGTTTATTGGATGAATTTAGTGGGATATGACCTCATGTTGTAGATTGATCAAAAAGTGGGAAATGATAAACTAGGCTCATTGGCACACACCTGTAATCCCAGTGACTCAGAAGGCTGAGGCAAGAACATCACAGATTTGAAGCCAACCTCAGCAACTGAGAGCCTGTCTCAAAAAAATAAATAAATAAATAAAAAGAGCAAGGGATATGGCCCAGTGGTTGAGCTCCCCTGGGTTCAATCCCTGGTACCAGAAAAAAAATACACACGTGCACACATACATATAAAATTATCAAGAAGGTGAGTGGCTAGGTGAAGTAGTTATGGAAAACACCCCAAGGACAAAGATTAGACTTACGTAACAGGTATAATAGAGACATCACCAGGTAGTAAGCCAAATTACAAATTACTAAAATTCCTGTTCTGCATGCTATAAATTGTTATGTGCCTTGGCCTCATAAAAAACCTGTTTCTATTTCTACAAGAAACTCAGGAAACCGTGGGTGGGTGTTATGATCCATGCCTTCAATGCCAGCAACCTGGCGGGCTGAGATAGTATCACAAATTCAAAGCTAGCCTGGGCAATTTAATGAGATCTGTCTCAAAAAATAAAAAGTGCTGGGGATGTAGCTTAGTGGTAACACACTCTTGGGTTCAATCCCTGGTATCAAAAGAACTTAGAAAACGAGAGGATTTCTTAGGTTCTCTTACATATATTTAAACTGCTAAAATTTTAGGTCTTCTGAGAAACATTCGTATCAGCACAGTCCTACCAGGAATATTATAATCAGATGGAATGTTGAGTTTTTAGGAATGAAAGTATGCTTATGACAAAATAGAAATAAGGTTCTTATTGAGACAGGCTGACCTTGAACTTGCAATCCTCCTGCCTCACTCAGCCTGCCGAGTAACTGGGATTACGGAATGCAGTACCATATTGTAAAGTGATGTGATTTGAGAGTATTTGTTGCAGTTACCATTCTTAAACTGACTAAAGTCCCTGGCTGTAAATTGGTCTTTTCAATTATATCAATCTATCTGGAAAATCATATTGTTAGCAGCAATGCTGGTTAAATTTGAGGGCAACATCAGACATGTTAGCACATGCTCTTAATCCAAGTGACTCAACAGGCTAATGTAGAAGGATGACAAGTCTTAAGTCCAGCCTCAGCAATTAAAAAATAAAAAGGGCTGCAGATGTAGCTCTGTGGTTGAAGATCCTGGGCTCAATTTCTAGTACCACAAAAAAAAAAGTACATATACATAATTCTGTCTTCTTAGATCATTAAAGTAGAGGGAGGAGACTGGAAAGGGAGGAAGCAAAAGGAATGTATTGGGGAATGAAATGGTGCAAACCATATTATGTACGTGAATGAATGTTACAATCAACCCCACTATTATGTATAATTATGATGCACTAATAAAAATTTTTAAAAATTATCTTTTTGATACTATTTCAGAAGCCAGTTATTGAACTGTGGTTCTCCCAAATCCATATTTTGAAATCCTAACCCCCAGTACTTCAGGCCTTATTTAAATCCTTATCAAGTTAAAATGAGGCTGGTAGTATGGGCCCTAATACACAACTGGTATGTCTATAAAGAGGAAATCTGGAAACATACTTAGACAGAACTCTGAATGAACATAAACAACCATCTATAAGCCAGAGATCTGGAACAGATCCTTCCCTCACAGGCTACAGAAGGAAGAAACTGCCAATACCTTAATTTTGAACTTCTGGCCTTCAAAAGTTCAATAAATTTCTGCTATTTAAGCAACCTAGTTTGTGTGATGTTATAGTAGCTACAGGAAACTAATATAAATTGTAAAGTTGATTTATCATTATCAGAAATAATTTACATATTATCATGACAGCACACCCTATCTCCTAGATTTTCCTAACTCTTAATATTTAAGTGGGTTTCCTCAATAAACAATTTGATATCAGAAGTCTGGGCATGTCTTCATAGTTTTATAATTGAAGATAAAATGTCAGTTGGTTATGAAAATTTTTTTATTTTCTATTGTCTATCTTATTCAACATATAAATAGGGGCTTAAAAAAACTGTTAGGAAAATGGCATTTTTTTTTCCTACTTTTAAAGACTTTCCACTGCTATCAATCACAGAAACCACTGATTGCTTAGGGGATAATTCCTGATGGGAAATGCAAAGTAGGGGTTGGTTTCTTGTTAACGGGAGTATGAATGAACTTAAATGTATATATGTTCTTTTAGTTCTGGTAGTGCAATAATTTAATGACTTCATACATGAAAAACTAGGCTTGAGTTTAAAAAGGTTAACAGCACCCACGATTAAGGAGGGAAAACTGGTGCTATTTTTTCAGTACATCTGTTTCCTCTTAATTTATGAAATTGGACCACATGCAAGACACCAGATCAGTCACCAAGAATGATTAAAACTGAACTACTATGCAACTGAAAACACCACCATTAAGGTATAATTACATACTGGAAAATGTCACTTGTTAAAGGCAAATCTCATTAAGTTGGGTTTAAAATTACCCATTTTAACATCTCAAAAAAAAAGGTTGAATTTATTTTACAAAAACATTATGTAAGTTAAAGAAAATAATCAAGTTGTTTCATGGACTGGAAGGTGACTTATCAATTCCCTTTCATTTCCAAACCTCATCAAGCAGTCACTACATTTATGAGGTAAGTCCGCTGAATGCTTGAAATCAAGGTGAATTTTAAGATCTTCAATCTGTCCTGTTGAATATTCACAATATTGACATAAATAAATCCCTTCAGATAAATGTGAATTTAAATGCTTGCAATATTCTAGCATACTTGAAAAGCCCTTCCCACAATCATCACAAACATGAGGAAATATTTTAGTATGTTCAATAGCAACATGCCTGTTAACATTTGTATGAAGTCTACTCCGAAAACCACACACTTGACATACAAAGAAGTTTTTACATTTGTCAAAGGTAATTTTGCTTAAGAGACTGTATTGTCCATGTTCTCCATTGTTATACTTATCACTTAGTTCTATTAATTTACATGCATGCTCATTTACCACATGGCTATGCAAGTCTTCTGGATCATTTGTCTCATGTTCACAGAACTGACACAAGTACTGTTCATCACAACTGTGCTCCTGGAAATGTAGGTAGAGTTCACTGCTCGAGGAGAACTGCACATCACACTGCTCACACCAGTACAGGTGATCACTAAAGTGGGTGTCTGCAATGTGCTGGCTGAGGTTCTCAAAAATTACTGTCCTGTAATCACAGTATTTACAAATGTAGGGATCCTCTTCATGTAGTTTGGCGTGTTCAATCAGAAGCATGTTGGTAGAGAAGCTTTCCTTACATACCCGACACACATTTGAATCAGTACGTTTATGTTTCAGGATCATATGCTGTTTTAAATCAGAAAAGTATTTACTATTGAATTCACAAAGTTCACATTTATAAAGGCCACTGCTATTAGCTCTCAGTAAAGGCCATTTCTGCTGGGCAGTCACATTCAAAGCTTGGCTCTTATCAATAATTTTACAAAGTTTAGCTGGTGGTTCTTCATCAGTTTGGTCTTGGAGGCTCTCGGAGGAATTGTTTTCAGTCTCTATGTCATAATCCTCAGAAATTGCGTGCACTTCTACAGCAATCGGGACGTCTTCAGCAGTGTGAACTTCGATAGGACTCTCCTCTTGTGTTTGCTGGTTGATTGATTCAGGTGAGTCACACTCTTCATCACAAATTTCTACATCAGCAGATTTTTCTGAAAAATGAAACAAACTTATTATATTACTGTTACTAAATAGATTAATTAGAGAGATATTAACAGTACAAATAGAAATTTATGGTTTGCACTGTTTTTTTCATTCATCTATATAAAGTATGTCAATGTAATTAGTTAATTTCCCTAACCTGTAGAAAAGGTAGTGTGGTCTACAATTCTAAGTACAGGACTGGGAACCAGATAGTTCTGATTTCTGTTTCTGGCCTTGATTCCATCTGCAAATTTTGGCAAGTCATTTGATGGGTCGGTATCAGAATCATCATCTGTAAATAAAAATTTGGAAAAATTAATTTATATCAAAGCATTAAACATTATTATTAAATAAAGCACCAACTATTTTTTTAATATAATTTTGAATTCCAATAGAAACTAAGAACTTAGAGTCAGCCATGAAGAGAAATGTTATCTATATACCACAAATAAAACCATCTGCCCAAATGGGCAGACTACATGCCCCATTTAAACCAGAATACAGTTTTTTGAACTTGCTTAGGAATTTCAAGTTACTGGTTTGAATAAACCTTTATTTCCTCAGCTCAGCCTCCACTAAGTTAAAAATGGGGCAATGAAAATAGAGGCCAACAGACAAAACTGGGCTTCAACATAGAAAATGGACTTCAACATGTTTTTATTTTTGCAGTACTGAGGCTTGAACCCAGGGGTGCTTTCCCACTGAGTTATATCCCCAGTCCTTTTTATTTTAAGACAGGGTCTCACTAAGTTGGTGACACTGATCTCAAACTTGTGATCCTCCTGCCTCAGCTTCCTGAGTCACTGGGATTATAAGCATGTACTACCTTGCCCAGCTTATCATGTTTTGTTTTTTTAAAAAAGATTATTTTTCACAACAATTTCAGATTTATGGAAACAGTTATGAAGATAGTGAGTCTCCCCACTATTAATATCTTACATTAGTATGGTACATGTAATAATTAATGACTGACATATTACTACTGATACATTACTAACTAAAGTCCACACTTCATTCAGATTCCTTAGTTTTTATCTCATGTCTTTTTCTGTTCCAGGATCCCAAATTTTATTTAGTTGTCATGTCTCTCTAGGATACCGGTGACTTTAATCATTTTGAGAACTACTGGTCAGATATTTTGTAGAATGCATCACTAATGTAATCTGTTTGCTATTTCCTTTTTATGGAATCATTAGGTCCTCTTAGATTGGAATCATTAATTGTTGGGTGGTACAACCCAGAGATAAACTATGCTTTTCTTTCTTTATTTGGTAACAAGGATTGAACCCAGGAGTGTTTAACCACTAAGCCACATCCCCAGTCCTTTTTATTTTTTGAGATAGGTACAGATTTGTTTCCTCTCCCTTATTTATTCTATCATTTATGTCAGTATGGACTCTGGATAGTTAACTGACACTTTGGTTTATAATTTTATTTTTCCCCCTCAAATTATTTCAGCTTTGTGCATTAGAAGCTCTTTCAGTTGGATTTTTATGCTCCTTTGGCATACCCCAAATTAAGCATATGTATGTTCTAGGGTAGTGTTTTTTGTTTTGTAGTACTGAGGACTGAACCCAGGACCTCACACATGCTAGACTACATCCTAAGCCCTTTTAACTTTAAATGCACAAGATATAACAATATAATTTGGCTGATATAATTTCCCGGTATTTTCTTTTTCTCCCCCCTCCTTCCTCCCCTCATCTCGTTACTCTATTCCCTTTGATTTTCATAAGGCACCTTCCCTTTTCCTTTTTCCTGTCTAGCTCCCACACATGACAGAAAACATGTCTTGACCTTCTGAACTTGCTTATTTTGTTTAACATAAAGTTCTACTCATTTTCCTGCAAATGACATGATTTCGTTTTTCTTTATGGTCCTCTGTCCTTTTTAAAATAATTAGACAGGGTCCTGCTAAGTTGCTAGGGCTGGCCTTAAAATTACGATCTTTCTGCCTCAGCCTCTGCAGTAGTATTTTTGTTTTTTAAAGTACTTCCTTCGTTTCTAGCACTACAAGCGTGCAGTGCTACAAGAAGTTCCAGCTTTGTCTGTAATGCTCCTGCCCCAGACCAAGAATTACCATTTCCCCAAGGGCCTTAGTTCCTTTTATTTAAGAATAGTATAGTTGTTATCATTTACCCACTGCCCTAGAGAAGAGTAAATAGAAGATGCAAGATTTATAACTACAGATGTTGACCTTGATCACCCTCTGTTAATTCCTTCTATTAGCCCTCCAGACAGAGAGGTATACTAGAGGGGAAGCACTATAGATTAATGCTATGCTTAACCCTTCATCATAAATGCTCGCAACTCTGAGTCACTACTGGTTTGCCATAAATTCCTACACAACTAAAATGATTTAGGAGGGCAGGCTTTTTATTTATATGTCTGAAAAAAATGTTAAAAGTGAAAATTACTTTTTCTTTTTTTGGTACCAGGTATTGACCACAAGGGTGCTCAACCAGTGAGCCACATCCCCAGCCAGTTTTATTTTTTACTGTGAGACAGAGTTTAAGTTGCTCAGGGCTTCACTAAGTTGTTAAGGCTGGCTTTGAACTAGCGATCCTCCAAGTTACTGGGGTCATAGTCGTGCACCACCAGGCCTGACCTTACTTGTTTTCTTAAGGGAAAACAAACCAGCAAACAAACAAAAAACACTTTTTTTTTCTTATAACAAATTTAAACTCTTTTCTGCTTTGAAATCATTAACTCACATTTCACCTGCTTTTCTTCTTGCTCTTCTTTTTTGGTAGGGGCATACTGAGGACTGAAACAAGGGGTGCTCTACAACTAAGATAAACCATAGTCCTTTATTTTTTAATTTTGAGACAGGGTCTCCCTAAATTGTTCAAACTACCCTCAAACTTGCAATCCACCTGCCTCAGCCTTCTGAGTTGCTGGGATTATAGGTGTACACTACCACACCCAGATCACCTACCTTTGCAAATAAGAAAAAAATGAAAATATGTAAAAGCATTTAAAAAAATTTTTTTTTCTTTTAGCAGTGTTAGGGATCAAACCCACGGCCTCATGCATGCTAGGCAAGTGCTCTACCATAGAGCTATACATAGTTCCTGTAAAATCAATTTAAAGAGAACTATTTTGGAAAATATTAGATATACCTTTGTTGTCAAAATATTTTAAGTCTGGCTGTCTCATAGAACAGACACTGTAACAATGATCAGAAAAAATTCCATTGAATCCATCTGCAATTCTGCTTATTCCAGAGGAATCTGAATATAAAAGAGAAGGAAAAATTTAAAAAATACTTAAAGCAAACATATATATATATATATATTGAATGAAATATATCTTCAACTAACATATTCACATTTTCAAAGGTTCACTTCTTTCTTTTCTTCTTTTGATGCTTGGGGTTGGTCTCAGGCCCTTATATATACTAAGCAAGTGCTCTACTATTGAGCTACATCTCCAGCTCAAATTTTAATAATTATAAATATAGTATCAAAAGTGAAAGTATAGTATCTTCCTGAGTTTTAAAAACTTTTATATTTCAGATCTAATATTAACATTTAGCTTTAAAAGAAGCATAAATTATAGACTTTAGAATATAACAAGTTTTTTTTTTTTTTTTTTTAAAGAGAGAGGGACAGGGGCTGGAGCAGTGGCTTGGCGGTCACAGTGCTTGCTTAGCATGCTCAAGTACATGGGTTCAAACCCCAGCACCCATGTATACAACTAAGTTTTGGAGCAGTGAAAGCCATGTGAAAAACTCAATAAAAATTGATTCTGTCTGTCTCTCTCACTGTCCTTCTCTCTTTAAAAATTTTTTTTGAAAAAAAAAAAAAAAGAGGGACAGTGAGACAGAAAGAATGAGTTTTTATTATTAGTTTTTCATGTGGTTTTAGTTGCTCGGACACTTTGTTGCATATGTGGTGCTGGGGTTCGAACTTACATCCTTGCACATTCCAGGCAAGTGCCGTAACTGCTGTGCCACCGTTCCAACCCCAAATATAACAACTTTGAAACATATAAGAATACAATTTTCCTTACAATCATAATCTCACAAAAATACAAAATGGCTGTGTTAATTGCACAAAATAGTGAATTAACTACTAGAAAAGTATGCTACGGTGCAAAGGAAGCATAATACATAGGGAAATAGCCAATGAGGGCTTCTGAAGACAGTAATTTCAAGTCTTGCCTGAAAAATACCAGTAAGCAGTAGACCAGGTTTAATTTCCTCAGATAAGAAGAATGTGAGAATGGGTAAGCTAACAGGTATGTCTGAGACTGTCTCAATTTACCTGACACATGTAAGGTATATGGGAAATGGCCACAAAGACTGCTCATAGAACAGAGCCAACCTCAATCACAAATCACAGAATCAAAATGGAAGTTCACAATTCTGATAAGAATGTATAGAATAAAGCTTTGTTCCCACAACACTGCAAAATACTTTTTTTTAAGTTATCGTTCTATCTTAAGCCATTTGGTAATCAGATAGGTAAAGCCTAATTATGTTACATAAGTACCTAACCATAGATAACAAATTTTAAATATCCATAACCCATGAGGATTAAATGAAATATCTATAAAGTTCTAACATCTTTAGCACATGGCAGACAAGGTATATTCAGAGAATTTAAAGAGTCCTCTGACTTAAAAATTGATACATAAGTCTTAATTATTTATGAGAAAATGGATTAAGAATACAATTTCATGGAAATTACACATGACCCACTTTTTTTTTTTTTTAAGAGAGAGGGACAGTGAGAGACAGAAGGAGAGAATCAATTTTATTTTGTTTTCATGTGGCTTTCATTGCTCTGACACTTTGTTGTGTACGTGGTGCTCAAACCAGGCAAACCACTGCTGCGCCACACGGCTCTAGCCCCCTTGACCCACCTTTAAAGTAACTCAATTATACACTAACCTGAATAACGAGAAGGATGTAAAGTCTTCCTTTTTCTTTTTTTAGGATACTCATTCATATCTTTTCAATCTAAAAAATGAAAACATTTAATAAATGTCACAAATAACTGTTAATATTGTAACAAAATTATTTCCAACCTATTGGCACTAAGAAATGTGTATGCTACATGAAAATAAACCTTATAAGAGAAATGTTATATGATGCTTCTATTTATATTTTAGCTTACTTTTCCAACAAGCTTGGAGACAAGACACTGATGTCTGCTTTCTTACTAAGAGAAATTCTTTTTCAAATGTTGTAATTGTAAGAATTGGATAATTATAATAAAACCTATGCTTAAACTCTTTTTATTAAAAAAAGCCATTATGCCTATTAAACATTTCCTATAATAGGGAATATTTTTATTCAGATTTCAAGTTAAGTCACATTTAAAATTAAACTGTCACCAATCTGTACTGACCCATGACTTTCAGAAAAAATGTGAATATAAATACTTTTTAAGGAAAAAAGGCCAGATGAAAAAAATTAAAATTGATAAAAAGAAAAACAATCCTTTACATACTTGTTGTCACAGGTGACATTCTCTCAAAAACAGAAAAGATGTGGCAATCATTGCATGATTAAGTTCCCATGAACTGTTTAGTTTTTTGTGGTACTAGGGATTAAAACATGTGGTGGTGCAACACCTGTAATTCCAGCCACTGGGAAGGTTGAGGCAGGAGGATCCCCAGTTGGAAGCCAGCCTCAGCAATTTAGCGAAAACGTGGCTCAAAAAAAAAAAAAAAAAAAAAAAAAAAAGGGAGTGCTGGGGGTGTAGCTCAGTGGTAGGGTTTCCCTGGAATCAACTTCAGCACCAAAGCAAATACTAGTCCTCTAATCAAAAAGATTTTGAATCACATGCAATAATCACTCAGTTCCCTTTCCCCACTTAAAATACAAACCACACATGCAATGTTTCCCCTGCAGGAAGATCAGAAAATTTAAAATGCAAATCACTACAATCCATTCACCTGGAAAACCCACTATTCACATTTTGGTATATACAACTACATTTCTTCCCATGCTACGATTTACGTGTGTATATTTTACAGGTACAAAAAGGGCACCATTATGTAAGACACATTTCTTAAAGCATCTTAGCAAATACATGTTAGCCTCTTTGCACATGTCATTTTTTGACAAGAACGTCTATGTGTAAAACAATTCATGTAATAGACCTTTCCCGCAATGCAAGTCTTTCTTCTCAAATGATAAGACATCTTTACAATAAAAAGCTACATTTTAAAAGAGTTCTAAAAGACCTAACCTTTACTTTTTATCTTCATTAAATAAACACACATTTTCCAGATTAAAAAATTGAAACAAAATGTTTCAGGCGCTCATGAACTACAGCCCACTACATATCCAATTTACAATCAGTCTCTGCCGAAATACATGGTCAGTAAATGCCTGAACAGCCCTGTCGGGTTTTTTGAAGTCTGGCACAATAGGCATCTCTCTGTAAGGAGATGAACTGCTTCAATTTGTTCTTGTCTCCAGGCTGCACTTAAAAAGAAAGCCAGGAAGGCGGGCGGGGGGTAGTGAGCACCCGAACGGGAGGGTCTGAGCACCTCCCGGAGGCTCTGGGCGCCTGGACTGACGCCTGCTCTCTGCGGGGAGGTTGCGGAGCGAGCACCGAGACGCGCCGCCGAGGGTCGCGGTGCGGCGGGGCAGGGCGGAGGGCCTGCGTGGCACCACGCCGCAGGGCACATGCCCGTCGGGGGGCCGGCCAGGAGTCGATTGGTCCCCGCCGCCTCCACTGGAGTGCCACGCGCCCGCCTCGCCCGGGCCCAGCGACTAGCGGCTGGCGCAGGGGTACTCCTAACCACGACCCAAAAGGCGCCCGAAGTACAGAGGCGCAGGGGGCCGCGGCGTCCCTGGCGGGGCGGAACCCGCCTGGGAATGGGGGAGGGGAACGCCGTCCCGCCTTAAACGGAGGCAGGGTTTCAGTTCAAGGAAGCCTCGGGCCCTTCCTGCCCTCTCCCGTAGGAAGATGCGCCCGCACGCCGGCGTCCCCTGCAGCAGTCCAGAGCCCGGCCCGCCCTCTCCTCCCTCATACTCACCGTTCCCCCGGGGCCCCGCCGGCCCAGGCACAGCTGAGGTGGAGCGGGCCGCGCGGCAGTGAGCGACGCCGCTCAGGCCCTCGCGCTCCCGGGCGCTCTGCCGGGACCGGCCCTATCCTCCCGCGCGACCCAAGTCCAGCCGGCCAGGCCCCAGGCCCAGGCTGCGCGGCCGCACTCACCGCCTCGCTCCGCGCCTGCGCCGCGCACCTCAGGGGCCCGCCGAGAGGGCGGGGAGGTGACGAGGTGAGGTGGGAGTGAGGGCGGGGGGGGGGGCGGGTGCACAGCCCCGCCGCTCACCCGGCCTGGGAGGGACCACCGGTCTCCAGCCCGGGGGTGGCCCGGAGGCCCGCGCCCCCTGCCGACGGGTTTGCGCCGCCGCAGGCCGGTTCCGGGCAAGGTACCGCCCCTCCGGAGCGAGCGCAGCGGGTGATTCCACCCGGCCGAATTGCTCCCGGCCTGGAGGGCGGGCGAACTTCCCCTCTCCATCCCGCGCTGGAAGAAACCGGAGGAGCGCGGCGCGCGAGCAGCCCCCCTTGCCACCCCGCGCCTCCAGGGGCGGTAACGAGACTGTTCCTGCCGCGGTCGGCCAAGGCAGATGGCATTTCAGCGCTGAAGTGTGCCCGCAGCCTGTTGGCCGCTCAGGACTTGACTTTAAGTCCCCACCGAACAACTACACTCTGCACAGGGCGGGAGTGAAACTTTATGGTCTTGAGTAGTCATCGGGCTTCAAAAAAATCTTGGAATGAACGTGAACTTATATAGAGGTTTGGATTCGATGATTTCAATCCTTTTCCGACTTTGAGGTTCTAGGAGCGGCTGATGAAACGATTTAATTGAGCGTAAATACGTTTATGAACCTGGTTTAAAAAATTACCTGTGGTGGGGCTGGGAATACAGCTCAGGGGGGGAGTGTGCACTTTGCATGCGCGAGGCTTGAGGTTCGAGCCCCAGCACCATCGCAAAGAAAAATAAATCCATAAATCAATCAAGAAAAAGGAAATAAAGCAATCTTTGAAGTGTGGTCCTGTTTAAACCCTCCGTCCCCCGCCCACCCGCCATGCAAAGAATGGAAGCCAGGTCCGGGTGCATACGAAACACTGTCACTGAGCTTCACCCCAGCCAGGAATCCTTTTGACAACAGGTTGAAGTTATTAGTCCCAATTTAAAAATTAGAAAAGTGAGCTTGTGAGAGGCTGAAGTCTGTTACTCATTTTTGTGGACAAAGCACCCAGGGTTAAAATACTTATGAAGTGAAAGAATGAGGCCCATGTACATGATTCTTGTCCAAGGTCACTTGGAAAGTCAAGGCTGCGGGTCGTATTTTCCCATCCACCTATGCCGTGCTTTATCTGATACGCATATGCTAACTAACCAACCAATCGCTGGAGCGGAGGAAACAGACCGAACTCCCGACCTTTTTCACACTTTGTCAGAAGAAAAAGCTACTCGGTATTCGGAAAAGACGCTACTTGTTTTTGAAGCTTAATTTTTATGACCTCATAATCTTTGTGTGTATTCAGCTCAAATAAACGAATGTTCACGAACGTCAGTATGACTTGAATAAAGTACGAAAAGATTGAGAGCTATCTTGTACAGTTTGTCCCTGGCATAGAACAGGGAATAGAAACAAGATTGATACATGATAAATTTATAAAGAACCGTCTATATTCTTCCCTCCCTTCTCAGCTGATTCTCTTGTTTCCTGAAATCACACAGCGGAAGCCACAAGAGGGTGTCATGCGACCATCTTTAGTTGTTTTGCTCACTGACTTGTGTCATTCTACATTCTAGGGTGATGTTTTATTCCAAAACGTTTTGTAGTTAAACACACATCTTCCCTCTCCTACCCCGTGCTTTATTTTAAAAAATTCTCACACTGCCACTTAGCAGAGAATTACAATGTTTAGATGTCTTGTAACATAATCGCAAATCAAAGGCAATTTAAATATCTTTGAGTAGCTGGAGTATGTATATTTCCAGTTTCATTGTAAGGTCTTCCTTTTCCTCTCCTGTCCCTCAAAGAGAGTGGCAGCTGGGATGAAGCTTTGAAATTTCGAGTACTAACTTGATTGTTTATTAAATTCTATTATAATTTTGATTTAGGAGTATTTAATCCTCATCCTTCTAACTTTTGCCACATTGTAGAATTGTTTAATATTTTCCTGATTAGAAAGGGATACTTGTTCATTGCATAATGGAGACAATAGAAAAATATAAAGAGCAAAAGAAAAATGCAATCCCACAAGGCTCAACTAATCAATGGTAACATTTTACTCTATATTTTCGAATTATTTTTATTCCTTTATAGGTATTTTTCTCAAAATTAGAATATTATTGTTTATGTTGTTTTGTAACAACTTTTCCCCCAATGTAGTTGTCTCTTATGCTATTAAAATGTTAATTTTTTAAAATTACTATAAGTGACCATACAGTTAAGTAGTGGATATTTGGTTCCATCTTCAAAAATGCTTTGCCCATTTGGTTGGTAAAATATAGTCTTTTATTTTAATATGCATTTTGTGTGAAATTAAGTTTTTCTCTTGTGTTTGTTGGCTATTTGTCTTTCATGAATTTTCAGTGTGTGGCATTTTCCTATTTCTTTTATTTTTTTTATATTTTGTTTATATTTTTAAAAATTCAGAACTTTGGCCTTTTACCTGTAATAGCTGATGTGTGTTTTTCTTTTTAGCTTGTTATTTACTTTTAAGTGCAGTTAGTGCTAACAATTATTATGAAATGAAGCCTATTAATATTTTCCTTTACAGGCGCTATTATTGGCTTTATGCTGAGATAATATTTTCTTATATGCAAGATCTGGTTGATCCTTCTACTTTAACTCTGTAGTTTATTTGTAATTCATTTTGGGGTATGAAATAAAAATCTCTGTGTGTGTGTGTGTGTGTGTGTGATGATTCTTTTATTCCTATTTCTCTGCATCTTATATAACAGCCTGAAGTTAGATTTGTGAGAAATAAAATAGATTCATCTGATACTCAAATAATCTCCTAAGGCATTGTTTTAGAAACTTTAAAATGCGTAAGAATCATCTAGAGACCCTGTTCAAATACAGATCTTTATGTTTTATCCTGAGTTTCTGTTTGAGTAAGGCTGGGCTAGGACCTGAGCAGCTGCAGTTTGGCAAGTTCCCAAATAATACCAAGGCACTTTGAGAACCACTATCCTAAACTTTCCCCTCCCAATCCCATACCAGCTAAATAGTACTTCTCACCATTCCACAAATAAATTATCTCTTTCTCACCTGTGTAATTTAGCACATCTATTTTCACCTACAATCCTTTCCTTTGTTTCCATCTATAAGATCAAGTTCACAATTTATTTCTTCTATGAAATCTTGGATTTTCCCTTGCCAAGATTTCTGATCACTCTCCAGAGATTCAACAGCAATTGGCACGTTAGTTCACTTATTACCACTTATCATACGTTTACTATGAAGATAATGAACCTTAAGCTTCAAGTCCCCTTAGTTGTATGAACCTCTTCCAAGACAAAGTACTTTGTTTTGTATTTATAATTTCATGTTCTTAAAATTGTTCTTTCCGCTTTGCACAAGCTTGTGTCCTCACAAACTCTGGCTCCATCCCTGTTTACACTGTCTTTCCACAGGTTATGAGTTCTAGTTTTATCTTCCAATCTGCTGCATCTCCCTGCTTAGTATAGTGTCATATAAGCCTTTGTGTGGTGTGTGCATGCTCGGGCACTTATGCAGTTACTACTGGGAATTGACCGGGGTGGGGGGTGATTGTCACTGAGCCACATTCCAGCCATTTTTATCGTGAGACAGGGTCTCACTATATTGCCCTAGCTAGCCTGAAACTTGCAGTCTTCCTGCATTTGCTTCCCTGGAGTTACAGGGGTGCACAACCATACCCGGCTGATTTTTTTTCATAGAATATTCATTGCATATCTATCTTGTGTCCCGCACTGTGGTAGATACTGGGAATATAGTGCTAACAAGACAGACATGGACTTCCTCACCCTGGTGGCCCTGAGAGTCGATAGGGAAGATGGGCTGTTAACACTGGAATGCATTGAGGAAACAGAGCAAGCACTGTAGCAAGTGTTAGAGGAGCAATGACGGATGGCCTAGCATAATCTAAGGAGGATGTGATGGGTAAAGTGTCTAGGTATTCAGCTTGTTGAATGAATTGATAAACACTGCTTCACTTCTGCAGACTTTACTATGTGATGTATCAGCTCCTCTCTCAGGCAGGAGGCAGCTGCATGCCGAAGTCCCAAGTCACTGATTTCACCTCAAACCCATTATTCAAGGCACCTACACAGCAAAAGTCCTCAAGGCACCTACACAGCAAAAGTCTTCCAGGCAGCAAAGTACTTTCAAAACCACTAAAAGGCCTGGCATGGTGTACATGCCTGTAATACCAGTGACTTGGGAGGCTGAGACAGGAGGACCAAGAGTTCAAAGCCAGCCTTAGCAACTTAGCGAGAACCTACCCTAAATAAAAAATAAAAATGGCTGGGAGGTGTCACCATGGTTAAGTACCCCTAGGTTCAATCCCTAGTACAAAAAACAAAATAAAGCAACAAACAAACAAAATAACCCAAACAGCTCTCCCCCAAAAAAACCCTAAACAAACGAGAACAAATGCCGGCAAAGGTCAGAACTAGCCAATTAGCCCACTCAATTTGCTTACCTAAAATAGAACAGAGATAATTGCCTGGTGGCTGAAGACTGCCTATCCCCTTCCTCCTTTCTTTAGTCTCATTCCTGAGTAAACCTAGAGTTGGTAATGGACCAAGGTCCCTGCCTGAATATAAAATCTTTTCACAATTTTCAGACTTAATCTCATTTTTAATCTAATATTTTCTTTAGCTTAGTGTATGACTAAGTGAAGAAATAAAATCTGCCCAGTCTTCCTTATTAAAATATTAATAATGATTCTTTGCACACTGTTTCTGTGATACTTTTCATTTTCTAGAGTACTGGCTATATTTATAGCACCTGGAAAAAACATCAAGTGTGGTATCCATCTGATAGGTTTGAACTTGACACTCACACCTGCAGAGATCCAAAGACTGAATCACGTAAAGGAAAACTGAGACTAATAAGTGATGAAAAGGAAGCATTTCCCAGGTAATAGATAGGTTTGTTATCCCTAGGGAAAAAGCTCATTGTTTTGGTCCTGGTAAGCATTACCACTGTTCAACAATATCTAACTTTTTGTACTTTCTACTTTCAGGCATACAGGAGATTATCCTGCCTATCCTGCTTGAAGCTGAATATTACTTTGTGACTTGCTTAGGCCATTGAAATGTCAGTGGAAGTGTTCTGTGTCACTTCTAGGTGGATACATTTCATTTCCAGTACCCAATATTAGATGCTTTTAGTTAGTTTCATGGCAGTCTTCCAAGGCTACCTTGATATTCTTTGTAATTATTCTTTGTAACTTCTCAGACTTGTAATTTTCTTGGAGTATTTTCATGTTGTAGTTCTGAAGTCATAATACCAAGTGGTGCCACATACTAACCGGTAACCATGGGAGCTGCTTTTGATAATCAGGAATATCCAGTTTACCGACTCCAAACTTTGACTAGCTCAAATGAAGCAACACTGCTTTTCCTGCTGTACCCAATCATAGTTTTAAAAACCCCTGCAAGCCAGGAGCAGTGGCTGTAATCCCAGCCTCAGCAACTTAGGGAGGGTCTAAGCAACTTAGTAAGTTCCTGTCTCAAATAAATAAATGAATAAATAAATAAATAATAAAGAAAGGGCTAGAGATTTGGCTCAGTGACAAAGTGTGTCTAGGTTCAATCCCTAGTATTAAAGAGAGAGAGAGAGAGAGATGAAACAGTAACACAGTTCCTTAAGCATATTGTAAAAAATGCTCAGGTTAACTCACAATCATATAAATGTAAATTAAATTGCCCTGAATTGGATTGGAGTGCTGGCTCAGCGATTATGGCATTTGCACAGGTATGAACCTCAGCACCACGTACACAACGAAGTGTCAGAGCAATGAAAGCCACATAAGAAACTAAATAAAATTGATTTTTTTCCTCTCTCTCGCTGTCCCTCTCTCTTAAAAAAAAAAAAAAAAGTACACTGAGCTATCATTTTTCATTGTCAGTTTGGCAAAAATCCAAAAACATGATAATTTCTTTTGAAAAGATTGCAGAGAAATAAACAATTTCATTAATGCAGAACGATATAAGTTGTCAGTGGAAGATTTGGACAAAACTAGTAAAAGTATGGATAAATTTATTATTTGGTTGATAAACCCACTTTTAGAAATTCATCCTTAAAATGTATCAGCACAGCGCTAGAACAGTGGCTCAGGGGTTAACAGAGCTTGCCTGGCATGCGCTAGTATGTGGGTTCAGCACTATGTACACAACGAAGTGTCCCAGCAATGAAGGCAACATGAAAAACTAAATAAAATTGATTCTCTCTTTCTCTCTCTCACTGTCCCTCTCTCTTTAAAAAAAAAAAAAATATATATATATATATACATATATATATCGGTACAAAGAAAATCACATAAGCACAAGGCACGTTTGTGTTATATATGTATGTTCTGAAGCAGAATTATAGTATTATTCAATATGTTGCTCTTATATGAAGAGGAAATACATAAGAGAATTGTGTTCTTTTAAATGGAGAGGGTGCAGTGGGAGTGTATGTATTTAGCATTCAAAAGGCACTGGGTTCAATACATTCCTCAAAAAAAAAAAAAAAAGAGTGAAGTGAAAAGACATAAATGTAAACAGATTTCTACATTTCACTTGAAGTAGTGAAATGTTTATACCAATAGGCTATAGTAAGTTGCAAATGTATATTGTAATACCTAGGGCAAACACTAAAAACTATATAAGGTAATATACTAAAATAAACACTGTAAATAAATAAAAATGGAATTCCAAAATTGTACAAAACCCACAAGAAGACAGGCTATGAAAAACAGAGGAAAGAGAAAACAATTTTAAAATGGCAAATGGCATATCAATAATTGCTTTCAATGCAAATGGTCTAAATACACATTAGCCCTGGCAGAATAGACTTTTTAAAAATTAATCCAATAATATTCTGTTTATAAGAAATTTGGTCAAAGTCAATGGCATAGATGGGCTGAAAATAAGAAGAAAAATTTAGATAACTTGGGCTGGAGAAGTGGTTCAGCAGCAGAGCCCTTGCCTGGCATGTGCAAAGACCCAGGTTCGAACCCTAGCACCACATACACACTGAGTGTTGGAAAAACAAAATCCATATGAAAAATAATAGTAATAAAATTAACTCTCTCTTTCTCTCTCTCTCCTTTAAAAAAATTAAATAGCTTAATGGTTATCTATTTAATTTTTTTGTAAGCTGTTGCTAACATTACTTATATGAGCAATAATTGTTACCAAATTTCTATGAACTGTGAAAATGTGATATTGTTTTTATTTTCTTCCAGAAGTGGATCTTCCTTGATCCACTTAAAAATAAAGATTTAATTTGGGAATAGCTTTAGATTTGCAGAAAAGTTGCAAATTGCCAAGATAGTGCACAGATTTCTTCTATATACCTCACCTAGTTTCACCAATTTTTGATATCTTACATTACTATTGTATCTATGTTTTAACTGATGAGTCAATAATGATCGTTATTATTAACTAGAGAAATATAATTATAGATGGTGGTGTGTGCCTGTAATCTCAGTGATTTAGGAAGCTGAGGCAGCAGGATCACAAGTTTGAGGCCCTAAGTAACTTAGTGAGATCCTGTCTCACATGAAAAACAAAAAGGCCTGGGGATGCATCTCAGTGGTAAATCTCCCCTGGGTTCAATCCCAGTATCAAATACACACACACACACACACAAACATACATGCACACATACATATATATATATACATGTATAATTATATATTATATAAATATGTATGCATACATACCCAAAGATATGGCTCTATATACACATATAAATATAAGTACAAGTTTATGAAAATAGGCATTTTAAATTTGTAAAAGACAGAAATAGAAAAAGGGAGTGATGATAATTCCATGGAGTTATTCATGTTAGAAAATATCAACATTGCTTATTTATAGAATGCATATTATAAGCCCATGTTTATGCTACTCATTGGGGAACATGAAATTGAATAAGACAAAATTCTGTTAGAAATATGGAGCATCAAAAGAACCAGAATCAGCATACCACAGAGACATAGCTACATATGTTCATAGCAGGTCAATTTACAATAACTATATTATGGAACCAACCCAGATGTCCCTTGCTGGATGAATGTATTCAAAAACTGCAATATGTATATATGTATATATATATAGTATGTGTATATGTGTATGTATATATATATATGTATATATATATATATACACACACACACACACACAATGGAATTCTACTCTGCTATTAGAATGATATTATGACATTTGCTGCTAAATGGATGGAAATGTAAAAAATCATGCTGAGTGAAATATCCCAAGCACAGAGACTTAAGAGCCGAATGCTTTCTCTGATATGTGGAAGCTAGAATAAATACTAAGGCAGGATGAAAGTTAGCTAACTTTAATTAATAAACTCACCAAAGGTGAAATTTCACATAAGCTGGGGGAACTATAACTATGAAGGTGGGAGAAGAAGGGAGGGAGGGAAGGAGGGGAGGAAGGGAAAGGGGGGGTTATCAATACAGCTGGGAACACTCGACTACCATGAGAAGCCAAACTATACACAGGCAGGCTGAGAAACTAAAAAATGTCAAAAATTAGTATACCTGTATATGCTCATTTCTGTCTATAGCATGGGGGTATTGCAGAGGGACATGAGAATGGGGAATGGATGAAGAGGGGCAGATTCTGGACTAGGATTGACTTTAACTGACTTTGACAATATCTATGTATAAGTACATAACATAAATGTGTAACAACAATTTCCTCCAATGTGTAAGACTATGTCAAACAAATAAAAAAAGAAAGAAAGAAATACCAGGCATGCAATAAAACAAACATGTGGTCAAAGTTAGGTGGGCAAGGCAGAATTTACTTTGGCCGAAACAGGAAAACCAGGGATTTTTATTTCCAGCATGAAGCAATGGTACCCTTTGCTCAG
>PVKS010014931.1:8137-41302 GCA_004027875.1 Aplodontia rufa | reverse complement strand
ACCAGATTTTACCTATAGTGCCTGTTAATTTGTGTGAGTTCCTCTTACCTTGAAGGCCCCCAAATTTGCTAAGGTTCCTGGCCTGTTGATAAGTGACTGCCTTACCATCTGGGTCCTAGAAGTCAGGTGATGCTAGTCTTACTAGGTGAACTTTGTAGTTATTGGATCCATAATTAAAGTCAGCATAGTTTTATAAAAATGGCTCACTTTACCTAATTAACTAAGAATCATTGTCATATTTCATGGTCCACATTAGGCCTTGATTGCCCTATAATTGCCAAGCTTTATCTTAATAAAAAGGAAAACAGGTTTTTGTTAAACATATGCACAGAACTACATTGCCATGAAAGGTAAAAAATACTCGGAGCTTCTGAAACTTGGAGGTGGGGGGATATTCAGTGGAAATAAGATCATTCAAAAATATTTTGTCTCAGTTCATATAGCAATGTTTATTAAACTTTTGTGGGATATAGATAGTTCAAAACTCTTTCTCTTTATTCTAAAGCTATCAGAAAAATAGAGCACTAAAATATTAACAGTAATCTAAAGAAATTCCAATAACAAATTTCCTTCATTAGGTCATTCAGCCCTATGCTCCTGTGATCTTTGGTTACCAGTCTGCTTTCCTGAACCATTCACTGCTGAACCATAAAGATCCTGAAAATCTTGACAATCTGTTGGTTTTGTATAAAAGTAGTATACATAATAGTATATCAGAACTTGATCCAGCTGTATTCTTGAAAGAATTACAAGATTGGAGGACCTTGTACAGTCCTTTTGCTTGCAGCTCTGGGTCTGACCGTTTTGGTTGAAAATAGAAACTCTGGCCAGTATCCCAGAACAGAGCTTCTGCCAAGCATCAGATTAAATTAAAAACTACGTGGATGACAGATAATGCCTGTGGTTAATTTATATTTGTAACCAATAATATCAGAATGGAGAAGGGTAACATTCTCCTTTGGAATACATTGTGTAGTGTTCCATTAGTTTTTAATCTGTATTTGCTCTAAGATTAAAAGCATGGGAGCTAGGCACAGCAGCATGAGCCTGTAGTTCCAGCTAATGGGGAGGCCACAGCGAGAGGACTGCTTGACCCCAGGAGGTAGAGACCAACCTAGGTAACAATGATGAGACCTGTCTCAGAAAAATAAACAAACAAACCCATATTGTTAAACTGAGGGCATGGAGAAATTTCCAGGAACTTCTGGGAATTTTGTTTCTATTGTGTTACTATTCTATCATCTCTTCTTTTTTATAAGGCAAAAAACAAAAAACTTTGTGTTTTTTTTTCCAGGGGTCTTCTTTAGGTATAAAAGGTATCTGCATTTTATTGTATCTGTATTTTATTTGAGTAATAAAAGGTATTGTATTTTATTTTTTACATATTCAAGATCCAATCGAGGGAAAGAAAAAAGAAAAAAAATTATCAGACATTTGGGCACTTGGTTCAGTTACTGTCATAGGTGCCTGAGAAATAATACTCATTTACCTCAACAAACATCATAGGTGCCTGAGAAATAATACTCATTTACCTCAACAAACATTTAAAACAAGCATAAAACAAACATTTAAAATAAGCATAGAAAGTAACAGTGGGCTGGAGGTGTGGCTCAGCAGTTCCAGCGCTTGCCTGGCATGTGCGAGGATACGGGTTCAAACCCCAGCACCACGTACACAACGAAGTATCAGAGCAATGAAAGCAACATGAAAAACTGAATAAACTTGATTCTCTTTCTCACTCTCTCACTGACCCTCTCTTTCTCTATTGTGTGTGTGTGTGTGTGTGTGTGTGTATAGAAGGAAAGTAAGTAATATGGTTGTAAAGAGCCTTGGTTTCTTGCCTCTTTCTCCTCCATCTTTTGCTTTACTTGGTTTTTTTCATAAATAGGGCAGGATATAAAAAAGTCCTCACTGAGCACAGAAAAAGTATTCTGATAACACACTGAATCACTGTTTTCTAAGCAGATCACACAGAACAGTCTTTCATATTGCATCTGAAAGCATTAACCAGTAAACCAAGAAAGCAGGTCCATTATGACTGAGAAAACTTTACTAAAATTCTAACATGTCCCTTAGCTTCTTTTCAGACTCATATATTATAAGACAAAACAATGAAATTATGTAACAAGTTCTTTTATTGTGCCTTTTCATATTCCAGAGCAAATTAACCCTTTAGTTATCCCTTATTGTTTTCCAGGGGTTCCAAATCATTTTTGTGACAATGCTGTCAATTCATAATATGATACATACATATTTATCATTCTTAATTTCAAATGAATCAGTAAATATTTTTATAGTTGTTTCAATTTCCAGTATGGTAAGACCAATAGTTCTAACCCATGTAAACCAAAACACTCTGGAATCCTCATTAAGTC
The DNA here is from genome assembly GCA_004027875.1 of Aplodontia rufa. Taxonomy (NCBI): domain Eukaryota; kingdom Metazoa; phylum Chordata; class Mammalia; order Rodentia; family Aplodontiidae; genus Aplodontia; species Aplodontia rufa. The sequence continues at coordinate 38,927 of PVKS010014931.1, read as the reverse complement.
CTACAATCCTTTACTTTTGAGCTAAAAAGCCTGAAAGCTGCTGCTTTTGAACAAAACTACTTTTTTCCCTTGAAAAATAAGAGTGCAGGCCCAGAGTGGTGGCTCAGTGGTTATGGCGCTTGCCTGGCATGCAACAGGACGCGAGTTCAAACCCCAGCACCACGTACATGATGAAGTATTGGAGCAACAAAAGCCACATGAAAAACGAAATAAAAATTGATTCTCTCTCTCTCTCTCACTGTCCTGCTCTCTCTTTAAAAAAAAAAGGGGGGGGGGAGAAAACATGAGAGAGAAAGAGAATCGAAAAAAGAAAGAAAAGTTGTGTTTCTCTGTCTTCTCTGTCATGATTCTTCCTACTATAATCTCATTACTCCTATAAATTACAACTTTCAACCAAGTAATGAATTGCTGTTTCATAGAGAAAACTAAGTAGAGTGACATGGATAATTTAGAACTGTCTAGCACACAAAAGCAATTTAGTAAATATGCATTCTAATTATGCCTGATAGTGTGATTCATTGTTACCTATTCAAGCATACATACTATATGACAATATACGTTGGACAATTTCATTCTCTAGTATTTCCCCTTTCCTTTCTCTCCTCCTCCCTGTCCCTGGTCCTTTTTGCTCTACTGCACTGATCTCCTTTCTATTTTCATGAGATTCTGCCCCTGTACACACTCACACACTCACACACACACTCACACACACACACCTTTCTTTTCCGTTTTCCTTTCTAGCTTTCATATATAAGAGAAGCATATGACCTCAATGTCCATCCATTTTCCTGCAAATCACATTTCATTTTTTTTAAGAGAGAAGGACAGTGAGAGAGAGACAGAGAAAATCAAATTTTATTGAGTTTTTTCACATGGCTTTCATTGCTCTGGCACTTAGTTGTGTACGTGGGTTGCTGGGGTTTGAACCTGTGTACTTGCGCATGCCAGGCAAGCACTGTAACCACCAAGCCACCACTCCAGCCCCACATTTCATTTTTTATGTGGCTGAATGAAACTCCATTGTGTACATATACCACATTTCTTTATCCATTCATTTGTTGATGGACACCTTGGCTATTGTGTCCTTCAACATGGGCATGCAGTAAACATGGGTATGCATGTATCACTACAGTATGCTGGCTTTAATTCTCTAGGATAAATACTGAGAAGTAATATAGCTGGGTCATATGGTGATTCCATTCCTCGTCTTTTAAGGAACCTCTATACTGACTTCCATAGTAGTTGTACTAATGTAGAGTCCCACTAACAATGTGAAAGTATTCCTTTTTCCCCATATCTTTTTTTCTCTAACATTTATTGTTACTTGTATTCTTGATGGCTGCCATTCTAACTGGAATAAGATGAAATCTCAATGTAGTTTTGATTTGCATTTCCCCAATTGCTAACGGTGTTGAACATTGTTTCATATATTTGTTAGTCATTTGTATTTCTTCTTTTGATAAGTCTCTGCTTGGGACTTGAGCAGTGAATTAGCAGTTGGAGTGAGGACCCAGGTTCAAACTCTACCACCACATACACAACTAAGTGTCAGAGAAACAAAGGCCAGATGCAAAAGTAAATAAAATTGATTGTTTCTTACTCTCTCCCTCTCTTAAAAAAAAAAAAAGTGGGGGGAGAAGTCCCTGTTACTTCATTTTGATACTTATTGATTGGATTTTTTTGTGGGGCTTTTTTTTTTTTTTGTGGTAAGTTTTTCAAGTTCTTTATATATTCTGGATGTCAATTCTTTGTTGGAAAAGTAGCCAGGAAAGATCCACCCACCATTCCATAGGCACTCTCTTCATGCTCTTAACGGTTTCCTTTGCTGTGCAGAGCTTTATAACTTAATGTAGTCCCACTTATTAATTCTTGGTGTTGATGGTGCTTGGGATTGAACCCATGGCCTCCTGCATGCTAAGCACATGCCGCACCACTTGAGCTACAGCCCCCAAGCAAACACGTATCCTTTAAACAGCCTCTTAAAGTGGCAAAAATGAATATCTTCATTCATATAACACAAGCCCCATTCTTTATATTAGAAACAAAAGTATAAATATAAAATTAACTTAACGATTAATGTTTCAATATTCTGTCTTACTTAAAAGTTAATGATATCCATTAATTTAATTTAATAGCAGTCCACAGTTTTAAGCTATTTTGAAATTATCTACTATAAAACATAATTATGGGGGCTAGAACAGTGGCTCAGCAGTGACAGCACTTGCCTGGCATGTGCGAGGACCTGGGTTTCAACCCCAGCATCATATTCACAACTTAGTGCCAGAGCAATGAAAACCAGATGGAAAAGTAGATAAATTCTTTCTCTCCCTCTCCCCCGCTCACTGTTCTTTATCTCTCAAAAAGAAAACATAATTATGACAAATAAATTGTCAGAATAATGCTTTAGTTGAACACAGTTTTACATTTTTCTTAATTTTAAACAATGTGTATGAAGTAATATTAATTTATTGATCAATAAACCAATAAATTTAGGAAAAACAGACCTGAGTAGAATAAAATATATTTCCATGTTGTATTTTTTCCATAATTGTATGTAATGGTGGGATTCATTGTTACATATTCATACATGCACACAATACAACAATATAATTTGGCCATTAGCATTCTCCAGTATTTCTCTTTACCCTCCTTCTTCCTTCCATCTGGTACCTTTTCTCACTCTACTTATATCCCTTTGATTTTCATGAGACTCTTCCCCAACCTTCTTTCTTTTTCTCTCTAGCTTCCACATATGAGAGAAAACATAATGCTTAACTTTACAAGTTTGGCTTATTTTGCTTAACAGTGTTCTCAATGTTCACCCATTTTCCTGCACATCACAGAATTTCACTTTTTTTTTTTTTTAAGAGCGGGAGAGAGTGAAAGAGAGAGAACCAATTTTATTTATTTTTTCATCTGGCCTTTGTTTGTTCTACACTTAATTATGTATATAGTACTGGGGTTCAAACCCGGGTCCTTGTGCATGCCATGTAAGCACTGTAACCACTGAGCCACTGCTGAAGCCCCAATTTCATTTGTCTTTATGGCTGAATAAAACACCATTGTGTATGTGCATATATATACACGCATTTTCTTTAACACTTAGGCTGGTTCCATAGTTTGGTTATTGTGAATTGTGCTGCTATAAACATGGACATACATATATTGCTGTAGTATAATGACTTTAATTCTTCAGGATAAATACAGAGGAGCAGTATAGTTGGATCATATCATGGTTCCATCTTCTACTCTTTGGAGGAACTTCCATACTGATTTCCATACTGGTTGTACTAATTTATAATCCCACTAACAGTGTAAAAGTGTTCCTTTCCCCCACATCCTTTCTAGCATTTATTACTTATTGTATTCTTGATGGCTGTCATTCTTACTGGAATGAAATGAAATTTCAGTGTAGTTTTAATTTGCATTTCCCTAATTGCTAAAGATGTTGAACATTTTTTCCTGTACTATTTGTATTTCTTCTTTTGAGAAACGTCTGTTTAGTTTATTTACCCATTTATTAATTGATTGGAGTTTTGTTGTTGTTAAGAAAGAAAATAATAGAGTCAATTTTTTATTTTTCATCTGATTTTTGTTTTTCTGACACTTAGTTGTATATATGGTACTGGGGTTCAAACCCGGATCCTTGTACATGCCAGAGCCTATGATTTCATGATTGGGGTTTCCTTTTTGATGTAAAGGGTTTTTGTTTTGTTTTTTAAGGAGAGAGAAAGAGAATCAACTTTCTTTATTTTTCCATCTGGCCTTTGTTCTTATGCAGGCCAGTAAGCACTCCAACCACTGAGCCACTGTTCTAGCCACTGAGCCACTCCTCCAGCCCCTTATGTAAAGTTTTTTGGGTTCTTTATACATTTTGGATATTAATTCTCTGTCAGAAGAGTAGTTAGCAAAGATTTTCTCCATTCTCTAGATTCTCTCTTCACATTTTTGGTTGTTTCCTTTGCTCTCCAGAAAGTTTTAATTTGATGCCATCCCATTTATTAATTCTTGGCATTATTTCCTGAGCTCTAGTGGTTCTATTAAGAAAGTTGTTGGCTGTGCCTATTTTTTGGAGTGTTGACCCTGCATTTTCTTCTAGGAGTTCCATAATTTCTGGTATAATTCCTAGGTCTTTGATTCATTTTGAGTTGATTTTTATGCAGAGTGAGAGATAAGGATCTAGTCTCATTCATCTACTAATGGAAATCCAATTTTCTCAGAACGCTTTGTTTAAAAGGCTGCCTTCTCCAGTGTGTTTGGGGCACTTTTGCATCAATCTATCTGTGTGCGTTTGTCTATGTCTTCTATTTTGCATCTGTCTGTGTCTGCTTTTATGCAGTTTTGTGATGATAGCTCTATAGTATAATTTGAAATCAGGTATTATGGCTCCAGCACTGCTTCTTTGGCTTAGAATTGCTTTGTTTGTCTGGGTCTTTTATTCTTCCAAATGAATTTTAGAAATACTTTTCTAGTTCTGAGAAGAATGCCATTGGTTAATTGGCATTTTGATGGGGATTGCATTGAATCTGTATATTGCTTTTGGTAGTATGGCCATTTTAACAATATTATTTCTGCCTGTCCATGAACGTGGGAAGTCTTTCCATCTTCTTTTGTCTTCGATTTCTTTCTACAGTGTACTATAGTTTTCATTGTAGGGGTCTTTTACCTCTTTGGTTAGATTTATTCTTAGGGTTCGTTTTATTTTTCTTTTTGAGGCTACTGTAAATGGGTTTGTTTTCCTGATATCTTTCTTGGCAGATTAATTATTGGTGTATAGGAAAGCTGTTGATTTTTGTATATCGATTTTGTAACCTACTACTTGCTGGACTTGTGTATCAGCTAAGAAAGTCTTCTAGTGGAGGGTTTTTTTGAGGGTGGGTAGGGAAGGGGGTCTTCTAGATGTAGGATCATGTCATTAGCAAACAAAGGTAGTTTGACTTCATTTTTTACTATCCGTATTCCTTAAATTTGCTTCTTTTGCTTGATTGCTCAGGTTAGAATTTCAAGAACTTATAGTGAATTAGAGTGGTAAGAGTGGACATCCTTTTCTTGTCCCAGATATAAAGGAAATGCTTTCAGTATTTTTCCCCCATTCACTGTGATTTTGGCTTTATATTTGCCATTTATAGCCTTTATGATATTGAGGTAATTTCTTTTTTTCCCTACTTTCTTCGGTGTTTTATCATGAATGGGTGCTAAATTTTGTTGAAGACTTTCTTTGCATCTACAGACATGGTTGCGATTTTTTTACCTTAATTCTATTTATGTGATAAATTACATTTATTGATTTTCATATGTTAAACCATCCTTGCCACCCTGTAATAAAACCAAGTTGGTCATGATGTGCAATCTTCTTAATATGTTGTTGAATATGATTTGCTAATATTTTATTAAGGATTTTTGCATCTGAGTTAATCAAGGTTTATAGTTTTCAAGCCTTGCTATGTCCTTATCTGATTGTGGTATGAGGGTAATAATGGCTGTGTAGAATTAATTTGGAAATATTCTATTCCCTTCTATTTCATGGACTAATTTGAGGAGCATTGTCATTAGTGTTCCTTTAAAGGTCTGGTATAATTCAGCTGAGTCCATGTGGTCCTGGGCTTTTCTCTGTTGGAAGGTTTTTCATTATTATTTCTATTTCATTGCTAGTTGTTGGTCTGTTTTGGTTTTCTGTGTCTTCTTCATTTAATTTTGGCACATCATATGTGTCTAGAAATGCATACATTTCTTCTGGGTTTTCCAATTTATTGGAGTATAAGTTTTAAAAATAGTCCCTAACAATCTTCTGGATTTCTGTGATATTGGTGATTTATTCTTTTTCATTTCTAATTTTAATAATTTGGATCTCTTTTTTTATGTTAGTTTTGTCCAAGAGATTATCAATACTGCTTGTCTTTTCAAAGAACCAACTCTTCATTTCATAGATCCTTTGTATATGTTTTTATTCTCAGTTTCATTGGTTTCAACTTTTATCTTAATTATTTTCTTCCTCCTACTTGTTTTAGATCTGGTTTGTTGTTGTTTTTCAAGGACCTTGAGATTCATTATAAGATTGTTTATTTGGAATCTTTCTGATTTTCTCATGTAGATATATAGCTATAGACTTTCCTTTTAGAACTGCCTTGATGGTATACCAGAGGATCTTGTATCACTATTCTTGTTTGATTCTAAGAATTTTAAAATTTCTTCCATCACTTATATATCCTTGTGTTTATATAGTTTCTGTAGAGTTTTTTAGTGTTGATTTCTAATTTCATTCCATTCTCACCAGATAAGATGTAAGAATTACATCAATTTTTTATTTACTAAGAGTTGCTTATGGGCAGTCCACTCTCATGTATTAAACCCTGAAAAGGTGTAGTGACATACAACCTAAGGCATTCGTAGAGATATACTGGGAAGGAAGTGGAGGAGGGACAACGGTGGGTATTAGGGGGGTTTCTAGGGGGTAAATCTCATTTTTGGAATATAAATATATTGTCTCATTGGAAAAATAATACATATATATGCTTATGACCTAAAATATGATATATTTTGGAGCTGATTCCATGCACAACTGAGAAAAAAATATATTTGGCTGCTTTTGAATGAAATATTCAATAGATGTCTATTAAGTCCATTTGATTTATAATATTTTTTAGTTTGAAGAGTCTTTACTAATTTTATGTCGTAAAGAACTATCTGTTGGTGAGAGAACTATGTTGAAATCACACAGCATTATTGTTCTAAGATCTATTCAAGCCTTTAATTTGAGTGCTATCTGTTTTATAAAATCAAGTACATCAACATTTGGGGCATAAATATTTACTATGATTATATCTTCTTGTTAAGACTGTTCCTTTACTAGTATTATGGCCCTTTTTGTCTCTTCCGATTGATTTTGGCTTAAAGTCTGCTTTGTCAGAGGTGCAAGTTGCTACTCCTGCTTGCTTGAGGGCTCCATTTGCATGACATATCAATTTCCATTCTTTCACATTCAGCCAATGCCTGTCTCTACCTGTGAGTCTCTTGCAGCAAACAACATATAGTTGGGTCTTGTTTTTAAATCCACTCTACCAGCCTGTGTCTTCTGGTTGGAGAGTTGATACCCTTTATGTTCAATGTTGTTATAAAGAGATGTTTATTCCTACTCCTTTGATTTATTTCTAACATTTAATCTATTTGTTTCTCATTTGCTTAGCTACTCTTAAAATGAGATTTGTCCATTTGTGAGCTCAAGAGTTTCTTGTTTTGTTTTATTTTTTCTCCTGTGTGTAATATTGCCATAAGTATTTTCTGTAGTGCCAGCTTAGTACTCATGAATTCTTTTAGTTTTTGCTTATCTTGTAACTTGGCTGCATATGTCAACCTTGGTTGACAGTTATTTTCTTTCAGGGCTTGGAACACATCTTTCCAAACCCTCCTGGATTTTAAGAGTTTGTGTTAAGAAATCAGAAGTAACTGGCTTCCTTCTAAATGTGACCTGATATTTTTCTCTTGGGCCTTTAAAATTCTGTCCTTGTTCTATATGTTAGACATTTTAATGTGTCATGGAGAGGTTCTTTTTTTATCTTGTCTATTTGGTGTTCTGAATACATCCTATATCTGGATGTCCATTTCATTCTCACAGTTTGGAAATTTTTCTGTTCTTATTTTGCTAATGAGGTTGTCTATGCCATTATCCTGCGTCTCTTTGATTCCATATTTCTTAAATTTGGTCTCTTAATGTTCAAGATTTCTTGTATATTTTGATCATGGTTACTTACTTTCCTTAATAAGTACTTATTTTCCTGAACTCTTTGTTTGATTTATTGTGTCTTTCATTTCCAAGATTTCTCTTTGGTTTCCCTTAAATATCTTTATCTCCTTATTGATTTTCTCATTCTGGTATTTCTTCTACTTCAGTACATTTGGACCAGTTGATGATGAAATATTAACTTTCAGAGGTATCACAGTATTTTGTTTTGTCATACTTCCTGTTTTCCTCTGTTGGGTTTTATGCCTCTTTTGTGATGGATTTCTCTTTCACTCTTATGTGTAGACCTTTTTAGGGTACAGTTTGCTCTTGCCAAAGAATTATAAAGTGGTATAGAATGAGACCTTTCATAGATATGTGTGATATCTGCAGCATTTGTGTAAAAAAATTCTGTTTTTGCTGCAGTAGATGTCCTTTAGTGGGATCAGACCTTCTTCCCAAACAGTGTTCTTACCTGGGGCCTGGTTGTTAATTTGGGATTTTTGTTTCTTCTTTGTATTAAAGTTTCACCAGAATTTGAGTGTGGTTAATTTGTGTATGGAACAAGGCACATTCTCTGTTGTCTGGGTTTAGATCAGCAGCAGAGTCTCTACCCATCTGAACTTGTAGTGTCACCATAGATTCCAAGCACCTCATAGAAAGGGGGAAAATAATAGCAACAACAGAACCAAACAATATATAGCATTAAAATAAACACCTATTGCATACTATGACATCTGCAGCACTAATTACCCTCAAAACAGGAATGGTGAAGTCAGTAGTTGCCAAAAGCAAAAACAAGAAATAACTGTGAACAAGTTCTGGCATTAAACAGCATGTGTCACCAGGGCCATCCATTCTACTAATCACTGCAACAACATGAGTGGTGGGGGCAGGAGTTATATAAACCAAATAGTTCTAAAAGATGATAATAATATAGTTCGTTAAAAGAAAAGAAGCTGTGATAGGAAGGTAGAAGGAAGTTTGGAATGTTCAAAATGTCAAGAGAGAAAGAAGAGATTAGCAAGTGATAGCTATAAAAGAGGAGAAAAATATAATTAAAAAACAAAGTGAGTAATGGAAGAGAGAAAGACGTAATGATAGAATTTGGCTGTTAGAGTGAGAAGAAAGGAAGAGAAACAAAACACAAATGAACAAAAAACCCTGAGCCACAAAAGATAAGGAAAAAGAACAGTCATTAAAAACTGCATAAATGAGAAAGCAGGCAAGCAAGCAAGAAAAAAAGAAGTGTGTGTATCTACAAACCAATCAACACCGCAGGGACACCAGAGCGGGGGAGATTCAACTAAGTTGGTCAAAACTGCTGATGAGGATACGTGGTCACTCCTATGTCTGACGGTCCTGTATTTCCATTTCTTCTTGGTCTACGGAGAGAGAGAGAAAAGTGGGAGAGAGTGAGTGAGCAAGGAATGGATGTTGTTAACACCTTACTCTCTTTGTGCTGCTCACCTAGCTGCCAGCTGGAGTAGTCTAAAGCTGACACTGCTTGAAATGGTAATTTTGTCCAGACAGACCAGATGAATGCACTCGCAGGGTGGGGCTACTGTAGAGTTCTAACTGGAAAGTCCCAGCAGCAAGAACCTAGCTCTAATCAGGCCTCAGGTACTTTGTTAGGTGGTATCTGCTCTGAAGAGATTAGATCAGCCTACCCCTAGGGCCAGACAGATGCCAATGTCTGCTGGGAGTCTGGATATCAGAAACCTCCTAGAAATTCTACTTGTGGGCAGGGGAGCCAACCCTCCATAGGTCTCACATATTCCAGTGCCCATGAATACTACTTTCTCAGGCTTCATCCGAGAGTAATCACATCAGTCTATTCAGTCTCCAGACCTTCTTTAGCTGGTCATTGGATCAGCAGACTCACATGAGTCCCCTCCATACCTCTCACTTCAGTTCCCCTGGGTACAGTATTCTCTGTTTCATTCATGTTTTACTATGTAAACCCTAGGGCACATAGTAGGTGCTTGCCAGGACAGTGTGGCAATGTATGTTATGATCTCTCAGGCTCCTGCAACAGCAAGGTGCAGCATGGCCTCCTCACAATGGCTTCCTGCTTCAGCCCTCTGCTTGCCAGTTGAGAAATAACACTTTTTTTTTTTTTTAAAGAGAGAAACAGCTTTATTTAGTTTTTCAAATGGCCTTAGTTGCTCCAACACTCAGTTGTGTACGTGGTGCTGGGGTTTGAACCCGGGTCCTCGTGCTTGCCAGGCAAGCGCCAAAACCGCCGAGCCACCGCTCCAGCCCCAAGAAATAACACTTTTTGAGAAATACACTTTTTGAGAAATACCAGTTGTCTGCGCAGCTTCTGGATCAGCTAAGTTCAGGCTGTTTTCTGTTCTGTGGGTTTTTCTGTGCCAAATTTGTTGTATTTCTCTCCGTGTTATTCCTTCCCTCTATAATAAACCAGCACCACTGCTGCTGCTGCAGCCAACCAGGTTCCAGTGTACTCTTGTTCAATGCACCAAAATTTCTGAGTCTTTAAGACATTCTAACTGACCTGTATTGAATTTCAGTAAAGTCCCTCTTTTACCCACCTTACTGAGAAGCCGTATTCACACTGTTTGACTCCCACGATATGGAACAACTGGAAATACAGCCTTCCTCCCTCTGCCATCTTGAATCTGTATTATATGCAATATTGATAAGCCAGGGAAAAGATATGGCTGTTTTTATTAAGCCAAAACTATTTAGACTTATTTATTAAAGATCTTTCTCTTTATTAATATAAACTTGGATTCTCAAAATATATCTTAGTTTTGTTGAGAAGGATTTTATTTACGCTCAGCACATTTCAAGCATTGGAAGTTCAATTCCCTTATTCTTGAAATGTTAGGAATATTCAATTATATAGGCTTAATTTGTCCCTATGTCAGTTAGAACAGAACTCCTTTAATTTGAGATACTCCATACTATCATTTATTAATATTCTCTGTAGATACACTTCATCCTCACATGAGAGGTAAGAGTCTTTCTGAATTTCAGATACACAGAGACATAAAGGTAATCATTTCAGTCAAGAGGAAAAACAGAAACACAGAAGCTCACTGGTCCAAGTGCTGAAGAGATGCTCTCCTTCCCAGTAAGCATGACATTTTTAGTCACCTTGAACAAAACAAAAAATAGAATAGAAAAATGAAATTTTCCAAATCTGACAAATCATAGCCTACCATCTCTTCTTACCCAGTAGAAAATACATCTCCATCATCATCCATCTACTGTAATCTTCAGATGGTCAAACTCTAAAACCAAAGCTTTTATTATTGCTCTTACTAATGGGAAATAATTTGTCGTAAGTGAACCAACAACAAAAATGAGACATAAAATTAGGAATTAATAAGAGGGAAAGAAATCTAGAGAAACAGAACCAACAGACGTAAGGTTCTGCTCTGGATTCACCTCTGAGAGTCATGAATAGCCAACTTTCTCTGTCAACTCCATTCATCTAGCTCTGCCAGATGAATCCATTGGGCATCTCAGTGGATTTAAAACTGCTTTCTTACAAAAATTATAAAGGGGGAAATTGTTATTTTTATACAAATACTGTAATGTATGAGCTATGCCATTTACATAGACAAACACATTTGCATCTTTCCACAGTATTTATTGAACATTAATAAATCCACAAGCTATGTCCATTTCATCAGCTTTAGTTCACTGAATACTCTTGATTTTACGTGGAAGTCATGATATTGTAACGTTTTTTATTCCATTCCAATCTTAATTACTAATATCTGTAACATTCAGATCATATATCACACTTCAAATAGTGGTATTATGTTATAGTGAGGATGAGAAAGAATTAAGTCAGCCACAGAATATAGAGGTAATACAGAGAACAAGTGTAAAGTCACTGCATGATCTGAAAAGGGGTTAGTGAATCCAACCATAAAGCTGAAGTCCTTGAGTCCGTGTGCCTCTGATTTTATTTGATAAGGTAGTAATTTTTATTAGCACAAATAAATTATTAATCAGTCTGTGCCTTAAAATTGTTGTTTAGAGCTGGTGGTGTTTCTTCTTGATAGGCTCTGTGAGTCCAGCATCTGGTGCTTTTTTACTTACACAAACAGGATGCCAGTTCATTCTGTCTTAGGACTTGTACTGCAAATGGAGTAACTTAGGGCAGGGCCTGCTCTCTTTAAGTATATACTGAAGATGTGTCAAGATATATTTAACGGATTAATGAGGAAGAGATTATTTACTGAGAAAACCAATAGATGTCACAATCGACCCAAAGGAAAATGTACTAACACAAACATTTGTAGGTTATCAGACATGTTGGAATGAATTTATAAGTAGGTATGAAACTGCTCAGTATCCACAGGGCAGTCTTTTGTCTTATACTGAACAAGATGTATTTGCATGACTGTACATTTTCTACAATTTATAGAGTTGTAAAATAACTCAAAGACAATGAAAAAGTACATCCTCTAGAGTATCAGATAACCACACACCCAAAAATAATTTTGACATGAGACCTGGTAGTTTTGTTGTTGTATACTTCAAAGTCCTTCACTACAGAACAATCCAAGCAGCAACCCTTTCAACCCTTGGCTTCTTGGCAAAGGCAGACCCAAGTCAACCAGCCTTCCAACTAGAACTTGGTAGTCTCTTAGAGCAGGAGTGGGGGAAAGGTTTTCTTCACCTATGCCTGCATCACTGGCTGGGTGAGGCCTTTCCTGTGGCCTCACTTTCCTGCATGCATCTTGTGACCTGTCCCGGGGATCACCTCAGAACCAGGCATTGCACAGTGTTAAGGTGGGACTTTGTGATAGGAGGAGGTTTAATTTGGCAAAGCATTATCTGTGGGAATAGTTACCCAGAGTGACTCTAAGTAAGCTCCAGTTTAACCAGGACTCTCCCAAGCAGTACCTGTTCACATGGCCAGAAGCTCAGACCAGGTGAAATAGGACACATGAGGCAAGATACTAGAGGAATTTTCAGGAAGCAGGTTTAATTATGCTGCAGCATGGTCCAAAAGGGGCTACTGCAGAAAATTCTCTGGACCATGATAGGCAGGGGCCTTTGTAGTTTATGCCCTCTAGGAAGTTACAGATCATTTAGTTCTTGCTACATTTTGATTGGCTAACAGTGAAAAGTTACAAAATAATTGGTTGTTAACAAAGACAAGTGTCTTTAGGAGGAAGCAAAGAAAAACTGTCTTAAGGAGCCTAGTGTAGGCTTCTTTTATAATTCCTCAGTTCTTGAAGGAAACAGGAAATGTCTGCAGACAGTAAACTGCAAGAGCCAACTGCAAAATCTTTGTTAAAGCTATCAGAATCTGAAATGTAAAACTCCTTTTCTTCCTCTCTTCTTGGGCAAGAGGCTTGGGAGAGTTGTTAAGATTATGAATAGGGGCTTGTCCCCCTTACAGGGAGGGGTTTTGCTGACTTGGCAGAGACCAAACTGTCCCCTATACACAATAATAGCAGTCCCACTCTTAGGTAGAAATCATCATTCGTCAGGTCATAAAGACTAGGATCTATTTAAGAGAGGCAATTTAGAATTACAAACATGTATGAAAGGCTAATTACAGGAAAGTAAAATGATTAAGGTTGAGGCTCACTTAAAATTAGAAAATGCAAGAAAACCGACATACGTGCTGCTGCATTTGACACGTTTTCTTGTTTAATTATATGTTGTACTTTGTCCGTCAGCATTGTCTATCTATGTTTTACTAAACTTGGTCTCCAAAAGGTATTGTTAGGATATTATGGGTCATTTTATTAACCACAGAAAAATGTTCAAGTTTTTCTTAAGGTTAGTTGGTTAAGATAGGTTATAGTTCTTGGAATTTTTTTTTAAGATAAAACTTTAGTCTTTGCATCTCTAAATTTAATAGAAGGTTATAGTTCAAAGAAAAAAGTTCAAAATGCCTCTGTGATGTTAATTAGAGCAAAGAGCAAAGTCGTTTTTACTTGGACTTTTGGCACTGTGCCATATACTTTATCAAACTTGAGGAATTACATTGATTTTTAAAATACTTCTACGGACTAGAAATAACAGCTTCAAATTTATAATAGAAGAACAGATACAAATGCATAAAACAGCTGTTCTATTAAACTATGCATTTTGTTAATTTTTTCATTTTAGTAACCTTCCAATTAAAGTTCTCTGTAGAAACAACTGATATCTTTCTTGATCTCACCATGTTCAGAAGAAAATTTAATAGGATAAATCTCCTTGAAACCTCCCATTTTGCCACATCATTGTGCTTCTCACATATGGCAGGATATGGTTATGGAACAATGGAAACACTCTCTTAGGCCTACTTCTCTTTTGTCTGAGTTTTTCTTATTGATTTGTGTCACTTGTCCAAGAGTGAAAACTACCCTTCATAACCGACTCAACTTATTACCTCATTACTGTTCAGGAAGCTGAGGGCCAGTGAAAAACAATGTATATCTTGCTTTAAGCTTCCTTCATTTTCTTATGTTGCATAATGAAATTATATCAAATTGTGTGTTTGCTTCTGAGTTTTGGTTATTCTTTTAGTTACTGTCTATCATCCACTATCTCCTTCGGAAGGCAGCTAAAAATATTTCATTATCTTATCAGTAAGAATTCGTTTTCTACACAGGAATACCATGCAGAGTAACAACTTTGCCTTCTGCCTAGCTCTAATACTTAACTTTTTTTGTCAGGAAGTGAACTGATGCTGGCTTCTCTTTGTCTTATTCCAAGTTGGGGCATGAGATTTTCCCTGCATTAGAAGGTTATTGAGACCTGAAGCCTGGGAAGGTAAGATGCCAGCATGAATGCATTTAGAACTGTGGTTTAATTGCCTAAGACTTTCCAGCTTTTCCTGGTTTATGGTCTTGATGAACCCTCAAGTTTTACCAAATACGAACAGGGAAAAAATCTCTACAGTTGGAAGGCCACTTACATATTACTCATAATATTTAATTCTAACTTTATATTTACTGAAACTATGACTTAAAAGAAGAGGAAAACTGGTATATACCAATTTTATGTATAAACAAGTATATATGTATTTTTACCAAGAATCATAATAGGTTATAAAAATACATATATATAATTTTATCTGTAGTTTTACTTATCATTTTTTAAATAATGCTTCATTTTTATAGAGTAGTTTAGATTTTTCTCCCTAATTTTTTTTAAAGAGTGAGTGGGACGCTGAGAGAGGGGAAAAAAAGATAATCAATTTTATTTAGTTTTTAATGTGGCTTTCGTTGCTCTGACACTTTCATTGTGTACATGTGCTGGGGTACTAACACGCATGCCAGGCAAGCAACGGAACCACTGAGCCACCACTCTGCACCCCCCCATCATTTTTTTTTTTTTTTTTTTTTTAGGCAGACAAAATAGGAAGAACAGGGACTTGGTCAGTTACTTTGTTAATATAGAGAAAGAAGACCTCACTAAGAAACTAACAAATGGCAAAATTTTGTCTCAGTGTTCTGGTTAACCCAGTAGTATTCCAGGGTGTTTCTGCAAGAAAGTTTTCACTGGAGAAGACTGGCCAGTGCACACTCCACAATGAAGGTCGCGCTTCAATCCCGTTGTGGTTTATTCTCATCCTTTGCTTGACATGCTTCCTTCATTGACTGTTCTTTAACCGTTTCAGTAAATAAAATACTTCAAATTTTCACAGTGATTTACTTAGAGACGTGTAATTCTTCAGAACAAAACTATAAATAATACTCTGCTTAATAACAGATATGGATTATTCTCTATGTAGACTACTTTATCATTTATATTCAGATATAATCTGCAATCCATTTCAGCATATGAATTATCTGGGTAATGGTCAATCTTGAAGGAATCTAAGATTTTTCTTTTAACTAGGCTTATATTAGACTGATATATTTGAGGTACTCATAATTATTTAGAGATACAACAAAATTTTTACAAGAGTGAATATTAGCTAAGTATCTGTAGAAACCATGAAGAATATAACAGGGCTGGAGCGGTGGCTTGGCTGTTACAGTGCTTGCCTGGCGTGCACAAGTATGCGAGTTCAAACCCCAGCACCATGTACACAGTGAAATCTTGGAGCAACAAGGACCACATGAAAAACTAAATAAAATAATTGATTCTGTCTTTGTCTGTCTGTCTGTCTGTCTCTTGCTCACTCGCTCTCACTGTCCCCTCTTTAAAAAAAAAAAAAAAAGAATATAATAAATGGGGCTGGAGTGGTAGCTCAGTGGGTGGAGCACTTGCCTGGCATGTGTGAGGATCCGGGTCTGAATCCTAGCACCATGTATACAACAAAGTGTTGGAGCAACAAAGACCAGATGAAACACTAAATAAAGTTGATTCTTTCACTGTCTCCCGCTCTTTAAAATAAAAAAGAATATAATAATAAATGCTTGATGAAGTTATATCTTGGGAAATAGTTAATAAAAGAGACAAAGGTTGTAAGCCAGTCTTCTCTGAGTTCTTGGCCTATAAATCTGGTAAAAGTTTCGTAGAATTTCCTACGTGTTGTCATATGGCTCCGAACTATTTAAGGGATCCAAGCCCATGTTGCCGTTTATTTTCTTGAACACTTCTAACAGATTTCTTTTGGATTTTTTTCCCCATTTTTCATGAATTCCAGATTGAACTTTGGTTTCCACAGAGTATTGGTGAAGAGGAAGTCATCCTTTGCATATGCCAGCATTTGAATTTTTCTTTCCAGGAAAGCCGAAAGTGAAGTGGGACTGACATTGAGTCTTTCTTTTGCTTATGAACTCTTTTACGATTTTATAACTTTCTTTTTTTCCTTAGAGATACTAATAATACTAATAGCATATTGATTGATCACTGTGCTCTTACCCTTTTCTACCTATAGTTTTTCTTAGGCATTTAGTTCCTACAGACCAACATTTGTGTAAACATGGCCTTTGTAAAGTGATTGCTTTCATTTCAGTTTCACTTGTATGATTCAATACTCACAATACTTTTCAACATTGTCTTATTTGATTCTGATAATAGCCCTATGAAATAGTTAAGGCAGATGTTGTTATTTTGATTTTATAGAGTCTTGGAGAGTTTCAGTGAGTTGCCCAGGCTCACATATCCAACAAGCATGAGAGCAGAGTCAGGAAACGAGTTATTTCCAGTTCACAATTCAGTGTGTGTTCTTGAAGTTAAATGGAACTCTGCTCACATGATTCAAAACTTGGTGGTTTTACTCATGCTAACGGTCTCTAAAGTGATAACAACTTATCTTGAACACTGGAATCTGAAATATTTTGTGTCCATTGTATTCGACATAGCTACTGTGTTTAGGGTCAGATTGTTGGTGGTACAACCTGGATTCTGAGTTCTGGAGTTGCTCATCTCACCGAGCATTTGTACACATTCCAGGATGAATCCTGAGTTGTAGGAAAATAGGCATCATCCCTTAGTGCTTGATATTCACCTCATTAGGTGGCACAGCTCTTTGCTACCTAGAAATCTATGCAGAAAGGAGACACAGAAATAATTTAGCAAGAGGGTTACATAAAGACAAAGCTACTTAGTTCCACATGAATGGTGGTACAGCACTTGACCTTTCTGTGTTTTACTCAGCTGGTACTCTAAGTTCTCCATCTGTACTTCACTCACCCTTGTTTACCTGTAGAGTTGCTTTTGTTTGAAATTGTACATTTGTATTGTAACAGGGTCATAACGTTTTCATAAAAGAACTGGAGGTTAAAAAAAAGTATTCCTTATGCAAAAGCTGTTTCTTTTTTATACAATAAACACCTGAAATTTTAAAATTCATTTTTAGGCTAGTCAATTCTAAATGTGCCTTTGCCTTCCTCTAAATTCTGATTTGACTAGTTAAACAATAACAAGATTTTTTTTTTTTTTACTTTGCTTAAAGTTACCATCAGGATTTTACTTTTCCCACAAAAGCATGTGTTTGTTTTCCCCTGGCTGTGACACCATAGAAACCCCTTGTATTGATTGGTTTCCTTCATATGCCTTTTCCTGTTTGCTCACACCCTGATCTGGCTGCAAGACTTCTGTACACACCATTCCCCTGACTCCCTCCAACAGAGTTTAGTCCAGGTAAAACATTGATGTTAGTTACATCAGCTACTTTGTTCTTTTTCTTTGAAGTCTTATCTTAGCTAAACTTGTACAGCATTAAGAAATCCAAGTAATGAGTTTGTAGCTTTTTTTAAAAAATGTTCTTTATCAAAAGGAATTACACTGCTTCATTTCAGGAATTATTTAGGAGTCTAGTTAATTTTTTTAGAATGGAAACTGAACTCCATTTTAAACATTATTTCAAGATTTGAGAGCTGTGTTTTCAGAACTATTTTAGAACTATGACAGGAATTTCTTTCAGTGGCCAAAGCTTTCAAACAAACAAACGTTTAGAAGGCATGAATAGTTGTTCTTTACTAATTTGTTTTGTTTTGTTCTTGTGGTACTAAAGGTTGAGCCCAGAGGTGCTCTACCACTGAACTTCATCCCCCCGCTCTTTTTGTTCCTTATTTTGAAACAGGGTCTCACTGGTGCTGAGGCTGCCCTCAAATTTGCAATCCTCCTGCCTTAGCTTCCCAAGTCACTGGGATTATTGAATTGTGCTACCATGACCAACCTACTGAATTCTATTTGAAAATAAAAGTAATTAAATTGTGGAAGAGTTTTTATTTCATGTTTTGGTTACTCAGGAGATACTTTTGAAAACTAAATTTAGGGCCCCTTTCCTGTTTATCATGTGACAGCATGTGTGTTGACTGTGACAGCAGCCTGTGTACTTCTAGGGGTGTGTGTATGCACGTTTCCCTTTTGGGAAATGGGAGGTGGGGTTAGAGGAGAAAAAAAAATTATTTTCACTTATCTTTTTTTCTCCTTACACTTGCTTAACTGACCTTGGGGAAATCGATATTATATTTAGACTTCAGGTAATTGTAATTTTACCCCAGAATATTTTCACTTGGCATTTCAGTTTGCCACCCATGTCCTATCCTTACTTTTCTTTTCTGTATCTCCTCCACCCGATCTTTACAGATTGCTGCTTTACCTAACCCAGCCTCCCTGGGAGCCTCCGCTGCTGCCTCACGCTGGGCATGACTGGAGGCTTAGGCAGCACCTGGCCTATGCTCAGTTGACTAAAATTGATTTGTATGCTATGTCTCGGCATCCTTTCCTCTTAGGTATATGCAGACCACTTTATTAGTCTATCATATTAGTTGTCAATGCTAGTAATTAGTTTACGTGTAACTTTCTAGGCCTATATCCTTATTAGTGAGAGAAATGACAATACAATTTCTAAATACCCACGTAAGCTAGGAAGAGACTTAATTTAATGGAATCAACTTTCTGTTTTTGGTAAAAACCAGCTTAAAGTATAGGTGTGCACACATTTTTTAAACACAAGATTAGTAAAAGTTAAAGAATAAAAAAAATTTGATTTCTTCAGTTGCTTTATAAATATTTAAAATGCTATTCTTTATTTTAAATGCAACTGCAAAATAATAAAATTAATCTGGTATCAGTGTTACCCTTGTTAATTTATATCAATATTTGTGTTTTGTAATCCTTTGAACACATTAACAGGGAGAAAGGAACTGATTGGTACTACCAAAGATTATCTTTGTCATATAGAATTTTTTTGCTTGTTTTTGTGGTGCTGGGTATCAAAACAAGGGCTTGCACATGCCAGGCAAGTGCTCTATTACAGAGCTACACCTCCAGTCCTGTCATAGTTCTAGAGAGCTAAAAGTAATTGACTTTAAAATATTTAGTTGGCTCCTGAGAATATAAAAAGTATTCTAAAAAAAAAAAGTAATAAGATAGGGAGTGGAAGTACCAGATATCAGCATATACTGTAAAGTCACAGTATTGAAGCAATGTGGTAGAGGCCCAAGATTAGATGTATAGATCATTGAAGAAGAATAGAAATGCTGTTACTTACACAAATTTAAAACAGTGGGTAAGGTATTGATTATTTAATAATGATGTTGAAATAACAAGTTAATACTGAGGAAAAAATGCATTTAGAGCTACATCAGTACCAAATGCAGCAATATTAATTTTAGATGAATTTGAGTTAGATATGAACAACTGCATCATTGAAAATCTAGAAGATAATCCAGGTGCTATGCTGGTGGCATCTCCAGTCCCAGCTGTTCAGGAAGCTGAGACAGGAGAATCAGTTGAGCTTGGAAGTACTAAGCCAGCCTGGTATACCAAGACCTTATGTTAAAAAAAAAAAAAAGGAAAGAAAGAAAAGAAAATATAGAAGAAGGCTGAATATTCTTTTCTCTGGAGTTTCTAAGCCATTAGAAAACTGGAAAAGTAAGACAGCAAACATTAGACTGCATTTGGTAATTTGTTTCATTGCAACTGTAGCCCTGTGAGCATTATAGGACATGTCTCTTCCACAGTCACAATCAGAAAATTAGTCTCCTTCCTTTATACCAGCTACCTTTTGCTGTCCAGATCAGCTAATGGAGCAGAGATGCATTCTTTATCTGAAATTTTATCCTATAGGTGCGTTGAAAATTACACAGGAGCTCGTTGTGAAGAAGTTTTTCTCCCAAGTTCCAGCATCCAAAGCAAAAGTAACCTGTTTGCAGCCTTCCTGGCACTGACTCTTCTTCTAGTAACACTTACCATTGCAGCCCTCTACTTCCTTTGCAGGTAACCAAAATAGAAACATGCTCTTAAAAAGAAAAATAGTTCATAAAAGAGTGATTCCACTAAATAATTAATATGCTCTTTCACTTCTAGATGTTTTTCCAGGCACTATTGTATGTTTAAAGTTATTTCTCTAATGCAGTTTGTTACTAATTTAAAAGTCATTTTAAAAACATATTACTAGGTAGTTTCAATTTGTTATTTTAAACTGCCATCATAATTTACCTTGACTTTTCTAAACTACTAAGGTAGATCCACACTCACTACAGTCATCCTGCCAAAAACCTAAATATTTAGGTGAGGTCTGTTTTAAGTTAAGTCTTGAATATGAAATTAAAAAACCAACTTATGCAATACTGTAAGTAAAAGTTTAAGTCATATAGATTATATGTAGGATCAACTCTACTGTATGAAGCTATTGTGCTAGACATATGAATTCAACACTGAACCAGGTGAATTTATTCCCTAACTTCATTGGAGATTTAAATCTCTATGTAGGAAGATAGACAAATAAACTTGCAATTAATTGGGGAAGACTGATGATTCATAAGACAAAAGGAAAAATTATTTTCATGAATCAGTCCTATACATTGAAGATTAGTTTGAATCTTTAGTGGTTTTATAATTATGTGAAAATAAATATGAAATTTATTAAGTTTAGGAGTTATACTCATCATTAGTATTTATTAAGTGCACAGTGTATTCATATACTTGTGAAAATGAGCTGACAGTAATCATAAAAGAGGTGCAAGTTAGCTTGAGAAGTTTATATTCTAAAAAAGTGGTAAAATAATATCTCATAAAACACTGATGTCTGAACTGTTTTATATCAAGTAATTAAAAATTGGAAGGAGTTTGTTCTTTTTAAATATGTGGTATTATGTATGTATTTCAAACTACATCTTTCAAGCAATCCACTGATTTTATCTTTCATAATTTTAACTTCAGACTACTTAAAGTACAAAAATTTTCAGACAAGCTCGTTGTATCAGATTACATTTTCCCAAATATGGTCATAGAACAGCTTTCACTCCCACACACTCTTCTGCAGTGTGATCTTGCCCCTCAGCCATCAAGAGGTGGAGTTTATTTCTCTAAATCCTTGAATCTAGGCAGGAACTTTTACTCCTTGGGCTATAGAATACTGTGGAAATGATACTGTTCCAATTAAGAACACAGCTTTGAAGATGCAGGAGCTTCCACCTCTTGCCACTCATACTCAGGATGCTTCCTTACAGAATCAGCCCCCATCTTGTAAGAAATCTAAACAGCACAAAGAATGAGCCAAGCTGAGCTCCTAGCCCAAAACCAGTGACACATGCTAGCCATCTGAATAAGCCATCTCAGGCATCCAGCTCATTTCACCCTTTAACTCTGTACAAATAATGCTCATCTGTCACCCACAGAACCACGAGAGATAATTTTTTAATTCATTAAACTTAGGGTGGTATATTATGCAGTACTAGATAAGCAGAACAGCCATCTTTGGGATTTGGTGTACCTTTGACTTTAAATGCATAAATGGAGAAGTGAATGAAGATCTTTTTTTACTATAGCCCTTCAAACATGTTGTCAGTCAATATGCTAAGGGGAAGACCAGCTGACTAATTGCCTCATTAATTACTGTAGTGCTAGCTTAGATTAGATTTTTAATGTGTCACTTACTGGATGAGGGATTCTTTTCTGTGGTGTCAGTCATGACAGTCTGCCTCTGGCTGTAGTAACTTATTGATCTACTATGGTTTGACTTTGGTGTCCTCTAAATTACATGTATTGGAAACTTAATTCCCAAAGTCATATGTTAATGGTATTGGAGAAGTGGGACCTTCGGATAGAGACTGGGTCATGAGGACTCTGCTAACATGAATGAACTGATTAATCTGCTCATGCAATAATGTATAAATGGATTATCACTAGAGTGACTCCATTATAAAATAAACTCTCTGGCTTGCTGGCTTTGTCTTGCCATGTGATGCCCTCTGCCATGACATGACCCAGCTCAAAGGCCCTCATCAGATGCTGAGCAAATGCCAGTGCTGTGCTTTTGGACTTCCCTGTCTCTAGAACTGAGCTTAAATTAACCTGTATTCTTTATAAATTACCCCATCTGTGGTATTCGGTTACAGCAACAGAAAAAAAGACCGAGATACAACTAGAACAGTTTCAAAATATCAAAAGATTCTTCCTCATAATAATATATAATTATTGGGGCTGGAGCAGTGGCTCGGCAGTTACAGCACTTGCCCGGCATGCACAAGTACATGGATTCAGACCCCAGCACCCATGTACACAACTAAGCATCAGAGCAATGAAAGTCACGTGAAAAACTCAATAAAAATTGATTGTCTGTCTCTCTCTCACACTGTCCTTCTCTCTTAAAAAAAAAAATATATATATATATAATTATTATGGGCTGACACATTTGGTTTTGCATTAGCACTTTGCATAGTCACTTTAGGACTCAAGCTGTACAGCAGCCACCAATTTCAATGTTGTCAGTTGTCATGCCAGAATGAGTGTCTTACACTTGAAATGATCTGTCCCAGAGGTGACACACATCACTCCCAACCGATTTAATTAGACAGAACAAGTGGTTTCATGGTCCTACTCAATTATTAGAAGTGTCAGAAAATGCAGTTCAATCATTTGCTTGTAAGGTTGAGAGTCAGAAGTACATGTCTAACAATTACCAAAGCACTTAATAAGGGAATTGATAATCTATTAGAAATTGCTACCAGTGATTTGTGTGTTTTTTTAAATCCATAGAACTTTATGATTGTTATAGTTGTCCAAAAATTGAATTCCTTTGCCAACCCATGGAGTTTGTGAAGGGCAAAGTGTTTTGTACCCCACAGGTGCTCAATGCCACTGAGCATCAAAGTTTCAGATATGATTCCTTCTAGTCCATAGTTGCTCCATAGACCAGAGCCAGAACTTAGAAATATTTTTAATCTGAAGTGCCCTGTAGTAGATAAAATAATATCTTTTGGGTAGAACATATAGGTATAATGGAAGGAAAAGATTGTATAAGAACAACAATTGGTATTAAATAAAAGAAGAAAAAACCTCTAATCACAAATGTTATGTGGGTTTGCATCCTTCCTGAATGTAACACTCTGAAGTGGGGGCATTGGTAAGAATATAAAGTAGTCCAGGCTGAAAATGTTCCCAGGTGGTTGACAGAAACAAATAAAAATCAATTCTTCTTCTTTTTTTTTTTTTTTTAAAGACAGAGAAAGAGAAACAATTTTATTTAGATTTTTTTTTCATGTGGCTTTTGTTGCTCCGAGACTTCATTGTGTACATGGTGCTGGGGGTCGAACACATGTACTCGTGCATGCCAGGCAAGTGCCATACCTCCAAGCCACTGCTCCAGCCCCACAAATCAATTCTTAGAGAACCTACTTTCACTCTACCTACCTCATAAAAAGTGTACCAGACAAAATAGAAGAGGCACAATTAATTAGAACTAACAGAAACAACTCATAGTAGATTCAGATATTCAAAATTTTTTACTTATTAGAAGAATCAGATGTGATATTTTTCATACATATCAAAAAATAAATGAGAGGCTTAGAAATAAACAGATTTTAAAGACCAAAACAGAGCTCTAACAATCACTTGTAATTTTTAAAAACTCAGTTCAATAAAATTTATTTAAAAGTTTTCTAGTGGCCATCAGCTATTGGCCAGCTCATTAGCATACAAAAAGATACCAGTTGCTTCGGAGATTCTAAGGATCATTGTAAGAATGTATGCCAGGAAATAGGGACTAAGACCAAATATGTATTTTTACTTTGACAGGGGCACTAATTCCATTCATGAGGGCTCCATTCTCATGACCTAATTATCTCCCAGAAAACCCTATCTCCAAATACTATTACATTGGGTAAGGCTTCAACATATGATTTTTTTTTGTTGGGGGAGACACAAGTACAGTATATAAAATTAGCAAAGTCTCAAATACCAAATCAAAATTTGAAATATAAAGGAGAAATAAAGCTACTATAGTAGTTTAATAATTGTAACATATGACTCACAAATTTATAGGGTGCTAAATATCAGTAAAGTAAGACTTTAACAACATAGTTAACAAGGTTAATGGACTACTTATTTTACTTATAGTACCCAACAGCTACAAAATACTTTATAAGCCCATGCAGAATATTTATGAAATTATTCTGTACTGGCAAGAAAGAAGTTTTCAACTCATTTCAAAAATTTGATATTTCAGGATGCCGAGGCAGGAAGATCTCAAGTTTGAGGCTGGCTGTAGCTACTTAGCAAGATCCTGTCTTGAAATAAAAAGTAAAAAGGGTTTGGGATATAATTCAGTGATAAAGCACTTGTCTAGCATGCATGAAGGCCTTGGTTCCATCCCCAGCAAAAAAAGAAAGAAAGAAAAGAAAAGAAAACTCCTCCAGACCCAGACAGGTTTACTAGTGAATTCCTTAAAACAAACCACCTGCTATCATCAGAGATAGATAAATAGGGACTATACCCACAGCTACAAAGTATTAGTCTGCTAAGGCTGACATGACCAAATACCACAGACTAGGTGCCTTAAATAACAGAAATTTATTTTCCCACAGTTACAAAAATTAAATGCCCAAGATCAAGGTGCCATTCCAGTTGATTTCTGGTAAGGTCCCTCTTCCTGGCTTGTTGATGGCCTTTTCTCTGTGTATACATGAAGAGGAAAAGATCTCTGATGTCTCTTCCTCTTACAAAGACACCATGCTTTCAGATTAGGGCCCCACACCCTAAAATTACCTTCCCTAAATACCCATTTCAAATACAGTCAATATTAGAAGTTAAGGCTTTAATGTATGAATTTTGAGGGGACACGATGCGGTTCATAACAGACAATATTATGCATTAGAAGTAAAACCAGTAGAAATTGTAAATGCATACACACACGTTAAGAAACTGGCTCAAGCAGTTATGGAGGCTACCAAATCCAAAATCTGCAGAGGTCAGCAGGCTAGAGATCTAGGAAGGGTTGTTGCATTACAAGTCCACAGGCCATCAGATTGGAATCCTGGGGGAAGAACCAGTATTACATTTCCACTCCAAAGGATTTCTGTGGGCAGAATTCCTGCCAACTCCAGGGAGGTCAGTCTTTACTTGTTGAAGCCGTTAGCTGATTGGATGAGGCTCACCCACATCATGAAAGGCAATCTGCTTTACTCAAAATCCAGATTTAAATGTTCATCTCATCCAAAAAACACCTTCACAGAAATATCCAGAATAATAGTTGACCCAACCAAGTTGACACATAAAATTAACCATGAAAAAGAAAAATCTTATTAACCTAGATATAAAAGATTAAAGATTAGCAAACCAAATCCAGCAATACATTTTTTTAAGGGAGAGGGACAATGAGAGAGAGAGAATCAATTTTATTTAGTTTTTCATGTGGCTTTCGTTGCTCTGAGACTTTGCTGTGTACATAGTGCTGGGATTTGAACTCACATACTCGTGCATGCCAGGCAAGCACCATAACTGCTGAGCCACCACTCCAGCCTCCTAGCAATGCATTTTTTTTTTAAGAGAGAAGGACAGTGAGAGAAAGAAAGACAGAATCAATTTTTTTAATTGAATTTTTCACATGGCCTTCATTGCTCTGACAGTTGTGTACATGGGTGCTGGGGTTTGAACCTGTGTACTTGCGCATGTTGGGCAAGCACCGTACTCGCCGAGCCACCTAGCAATGCATTTTTTAAAAGTTACATTATAAGCATTTCAAGCTCACCAATAAAACTCTCTGATAGTCTTGGATTTATTCCAGGAATACAAAGTTAATGTAACTCTAAATAATTAAGCCAGTTATGGTGGTACACACCTAGACCCAGCTATTCAGGAGGAAGATACTGGTTACCACAAAAAGAGACAAGTGGGAAGGATGCAGTTGGAGAGTGCACAGACAGGGCTTCTGGGATATGTTCGTGGGCAATTTCTCATCTCATGCTGGTGCATATGTATTTATTGTTTATTTTAAACTCTATATATTTCATTCACCCTTTCTGTATGAATGTGTTACTTCAAAAGACACAATTTGCTCATCATTAAACACATTCATTTTGGAACATTTGGAAAATGGGTATAACTTTATTCATGAGAAATAATAGTATCATTGTTAGTCTTACAAAAAATGACACTCTTGACTAATTCTCAGGGTTGCATTGTGCTTGAAATATTTTCACTTTTCAAATACAACATAAGCAAAGGTAATTTTATGTGATGATATGGGCAAAGATGTGCCAAGAGCAGAATGAATTTGAAAAAATAAGATGAGTAGCTATTGATGGCATCTAGAGATTATAATTGAATCTCTTGTATACTGGCCACGTGAAATGTGTGTCTTTTGGAAATGTGCTTTTAGGAAGTCAAACTATCCCTTTTTGATAACATGATTCTGTATCTGGAAGATCAAAAAAATTCCACCAGGGGGTTAGGGATTTAGCTCAGTGGCAGAGCGCTTGCCTACACACGCATGGCCTGGAGTTCAATCCTCAGCCCTGGAAAACAAACAAACAAAAAAAAAAATTCCACCAGAAAACTGAACTTATAAACAGATTTAGCAAAATGGCAGACTACAAGGTCAATACCCATAAATCAATAGCTTTCCTATACACTAACAATAATAAGGCAGAAGAAAAAAATCAAGAAATTGGTCCCATTCAAAATATTCTCAAAAAGAATAAAATACTTGGGAATTAATATAACTAGGGAAGTAAAAAACCTCTACAATGAAAATTATCGAACATTGAAGAAAGAAATTCAAGAAGACCTGAGAAGATGGAAAGATGTTCCATGTTCTTGGTTATGCAGAATTAATATAATTAAAATGGCCATTCTGCCAAAAGCACTATATAGATTCAGTGCAATCCCCATCAAGATACCAATGTCATTCTTTACAGATATAGAAAGAGCAATTCTCAAATTGATTTGAAACATCAAGAAACCTAGAATAGCCAAAATAATTGCTAAGCAAGAAAGACGAAACAGGTGGATTCATAATACCAGATCTAAAACTATATTATTGAGCTGTAGTAACAAAAATAGCATGACACTGGTATCAAAATCATAATGAAATCAATGGCATAGAATAGAAGACTGAGATAAACCCACAAATCTTCAAACATTTGATCTTTGAAAAAGGAGGTTGTCAACATATAACATGAAGGAATGACAGCCTACTCAACAAATGGTGCTGGAGAAACTGGACAGCCACGTGCAAGAAGTTGAAATTAGATCCTTATCTCTCACTTTGCACAAAAATCAAATCAAAATGGATCAAGGAACTATGAATTAAAGCAGCTACCCTACAACTGCTAGAAGAAAAATTAGGATCAACAACCTAGCATTTGGGAGTGGGCAAAGACTTTCTCAACAAGACTCCCAAAGCAAAAGAATTAAAGTTAAAAATCAATGAGTGGGATGCCATTAAAGCTTTTGGTGAGCCAAGGAATTGGTCAAAATTGTCGAGAGACAACCTATAGAATGGGAGATAATCATGGCCTATGATTCCTCTGACGGGACTAATATCCAAAATTTACAAAGAATTCAAAAAACTTAATTTCATAAACACAATCCAATCAATAAAGGTCCAGAGAACCAAATAGAAACTTCTCAACTGAGGAAATCAAGCAAGCCAATGAACACATGAGAAAATGTTCTAAAATCACTAGTAATATATGAGAAATGCAAATCAAAACTACATTAAGATTTCACCTCAGTCCAGTCAGAATGGGAAAGATGAAGAATATAAACAGTAACAGATGCTGGAGGGGTTGTGGGGAGATAGAGACACTAGCACACTATTGGTGGAATGGCAGACTGGTACAGCCCCTCCAGAAAGCAGTGTAGAGACTCCTCAAAAAAATGGATAAATCTACCATATGTTCCAGCTATTCCTCTTCTGGGTATTTTTCCAGAGGAATTAGAATCAGCACATTACAGCAACATAGCAAAATCTATGTTCATAGCAGCTCAATTTACAATAGCTAAATTATGGAACCAACCCAGATGTCCCTCACTGGATGAATGGATCCGAAAACTACACACACACACACACGCGCGCGCGCACACATATGTATATGTATATACAGTGGAATTGTATTCAGCAATTAGAAGCCACGATATTGTGACTTTTGAAGATAAATGGATGGCAACGGAAGAAATCACGCTGAGCAAACAAAGTTAGTCAAACCCAAAGACTCAAAGGTTGAATGTTTTCTCTCATTTGTAGAGGCTAGAGCAGAACTCAGGCTTGGGGGAAAAGTTGTCAGACTCATATATTAGACTCAGCAAAGGTATAAAAACACAACCTAGGGCAACCACAGATATGTGGGGTGGGGGGACAAGCAAAAGGGAGGGGAGAGGGAAGGAGAATAGGAAAGGAGCTAGGAAGATGTAGCATACTCTTTACCCCCCTGAGAATCCGAATAATATGCAATCATTTAATTCTGGAAAATTCAAAATCTAAGCATTTATATCACTTGTAGGGGTGAAACATTAGAATCAAGAGACTGGGGTGTGTGTGTGATGTGGAGGTGATTATGGTTTAAGAACAAATGCATATCATTGTTACTTTATTTGCATTTGTTATTGTATAGTACCTCAACTCCTTAATAAAAAATTTTAAAAAGGGCACAAAAATATTCTTGTTACCCTAAAAGACAATAGCTTGCCATAGAGGAAGAAGGCTAAGTAATGTCACCACCCCTTGTTCCCCCTCAGACAACCTCCCTGCACTAGTGCATTCGTTATATACATCAGCACTGTTTTAGGGCAGCCCTAATAGTTTCAGATAGTTGTAGAGAGAAAATAAACCTCCAAATATTCAAGTTTAAACTTACTTTCTAGTTCTTCTGACACGCTTTCCAATTGCTCATTTTCCGTTTATGTTTCTCTCCTCTGCGGTCAGGAAGGGCCATCTTCAGAGGTCCAATTCAGCCCAGTGTGATATCAACCTGGCAGAGATGAGCAGTACCAGAGTTCACCACAGTGAGTAAATTGAAAATGAAATGCTTGAAGTCCTAGGTGACACTTTAGTTGTTACATGTAGGAATTTGGGTCTATTCAAAAAAGGTTGACACTGAGAATTTTTCCATGGATTTTGTGCTAGGTACCATTTTTCACATGAAAATAAATTTCCTATTAGCAGTATGACACAGGTCATATTTTTTCCCAAAAGAATACAATATACATGATATGTGAAACCTACACATGTGATATTTGAAATTACACTGTTAGCTATAAAATGCTACACCGATATGCAGGACTACTTTGCAGAAGTATTCTGAAGTGGGCTTGTATATGAGGAGACCTGTATGGGTAAGCAAGTCACTGGGAAGCTTGTAGACAAATTAACATTTTAGAACTTCTTGTCACTTCTGCTTCTGACTAAAATAGAATAGCAAATTCAGTGCCTGTTATTCCATTTTAGTCAGAAACAATAAGAAAGGACACAATGCAGAAAGACACTGACATTCGTCAACACAGGACTGTGATGCTGAGGGACGGGAATCAGACAAGGTGAAGCAAGATTGCTTAGATTCCTGCCTTGAAAGCCTCCAGGCTGCACTGCAGTCGGAGAGTGCAGACTGAGCCTGGTAGATTCCCTGAGTTGAGAAGATGGAGCTGAGAATCCTCGAAAGGATTAACGATGCCCCATATTTTTACACAGATCCCTAAAGATTCATGAATCTTAAGAAGGGTTCACAAAAACTGCATAATAATTTGTCCTAGGTTAAGGACTGCTCCAGTCCTGCCTAACAAACCTTAAAAGCATGTACTGACAGAATGAAATTGTTTCCAAGTAACTGCATCCCAGATCAAAGCTCAAGAATACAAAAAGTAGTGTTCAACAGGTAAAATTCACAGTATTTCACATTCAGTAAAAAATTATCAACTTACAAAGAATCAGGAAATGTATTTAAAAACGAGAAACACCAGGCTGGAGCAGTGGCTCAGTGGCTGGAGCGCTTGCCTGGCATGCACAAGGACTCAGATTCAGGCCCCCACACCACACACACAACTAAGTGTTGGAGAAACAAGGGCCAGATGAAAAAATAAAGTTGATTCTCTCTTTTAAAAAGAATGAGAAATACCTAATACACTGAAATTCCCATAGATGTTAGAAATAGCAGGCAAGCATATTAAACATTTATTATAAATGTACCCCATATAAGATGAGACAGTGAAGACTTTTTTAAAAACCTAAATCAGGGGCTGGAGCAGTGGCTCAGCGGTTTTTGGCACTTGTCTGGCAAGCACGAGGACCTGGGTTCAAACCCCAGTACCACGTACACAACTAAGTATTAGAGCAACTAAGGTCATGTGAAAAACTAAAGTTGTTTCTCTCTTTCTCTGTGTCTCTCACTGACCCTCTCTCTTAAAAAAAAAAAAAAAAAAAAAAAAAAAAAAAAAAAAAAAAAAAAAAAAAAAAAAAAAAAA